>JAVQJS010146170.1:0-10308 GCA_036024795.1 Galaxias rostratus | reverse complement strand
GAGTCCATTAAGCTTAGCGCCCAGCGGTCGGCCCACCTCACCTTCACCCCCCCCCCCCCCCCCATACCACACACACACCCCAGTCTGTCTGCCTCCTGGGGTGCTGGGGATCACTTCTTTACGGTGCCCTATCTCTGCTCCCCTGTCCTCTCCGCTCTGAATGATCTCTTCCAAGAGGGATAATGGGGCCATCAGAAAGCCATCATGGCCCCAGGATGGAGAGGACTCGCTGCCGTGTCAATCCCGGCTTACAGTGACAGCGCGGCTCGAGGGCGGAGCCACAGGGCGGGGCTGTGGAGAGCGCGGCGAGGGGCACAGGGGGCGGGTGTGGAGGAGGCTCCATGTGGGAGGTGGCGGAGCTTGGTCTATGATCTCATATGCAGTGGTACACACCCTCCCTCTCCCTCTCCCTCTCTCTCTCTCTCTCTCTCTCTCTCTCTCTCTCTCTCTCTCTCACTGCCACAGGCACTGGTCACGTAAGGAAAGCCGTTGATGTATAACGTGGAGAAACGCCAGTCTAGCTGATATTATTCATGAAAGTTGAAGAAAACAGTCTCTGGATTGGATGGACTGATTTTGCACACCATCTGTCACCTCTGCTCATTCAATTCTTCACAATGGAGATGTGCATGACCAGGTAATTGTATCCACAGTATAAGTTCAAAGGGAACGGGTGGTGAAAAGTGGAGAAAGTAAATCGTTCCGTGTTTCGAACGGGTTTTTTTCCCGCGTGGTCTCACTCCCTGCAGTACTGCATGGAGCAGGATGTTTATTCACCACCCTCACCGGGGCGGTGGAGAGACCTCGCATTCCTGTGGCTGGCCAAGATGCTGGAGGGAGATAGGCGGGGATCAAAGGGATTAGGAGTGGAGGAGAAATGGAGTCCCACCTCCGATCGGCGTCTCACTCCGTCCAGCCCCAGCTGTGTCTGCTCCACGTGGGCTTACCGTCGACCGGCGGAGGCGTGGGGGGACGGAACGTTCTTTATGTCCATAACTGTCTCATTTCAACGCAGTGATTCTGTCTGTCCTTTACAGCTGCTCTGTTCTCAGATTTCTGTCTCTGAACCTTCTCTGAACCCTGTTTTTTGTTTAAATTTAAAATGTAATTGTCTTTTGTTTACCATATAAAAAAGGTCCAAAGGCTAACTTCATTAGCTATTAGCTAATCTATTCTATTTTCCTTTTTATTTCAGTTGTGCACTTAGTTTTAAAACTGTCTCTAACACCATGTTAGTTCGTTACCTCACACTATTTTCTCCTTGCGTCCTCTGCCCGTCCCTGTTCACACCTGAAGCCCCAGAGGAAGGAAAGGGCCTGGGACCAGCGTCGGGGTAGGGGGAGGCTCCTTTGCCCAGCCTCGCTGAGTCACCCCTGCAGGGAGCCTGGTGCTTAATCAAGCCCCTGGCTTCGCCTCCCAGTGGGCCACTCCACCCCTGACCCACACCATCTGTGTGGAGGCTAAGACTGTAGGCCTCACACTCTATTATAAACTACCTGTCCCAGATCCCCTGGGCCTCACAGCAGTGTCAGCCCAGCACTATTAATATCAGATGAACACATACACACAGACACTTAATTGCCACATGGAAGGGGCAAACCCACATGCACTCACAAGGAAAAGGCACACACACACCGGAACTCCACACAAGACAAATCGGGGAAAGTAACAAGGGCACACAACCAATTTAGCTCTCAGCCCACGAACACATGGTACGACACGCCCTGTCATGTAATCGGAGGCGAGACGGTCAACTGTCCAGCTCGTTTGTTAACATCTCCGCTCGGCGCGCACGTTTAAAAAAAGAGAAACCGGGGGAGGAACCACAAGTGTTTTCCTAATGGTTCTCCCTCTCGTCCCTGTGGTTTTGCAGCCCTTCGTGGAGATAGCGATCGGGCCCCATCTCGCGGGGCCCCGCTCCCCTGCTCGGCGTCCCCTCGCCTGACCACAGAGAACCTCTTATCCTCTCCCTGCTGTAGGCGGGGGAAGCACTGGTCTGAGGCCCACGCTGATGGATTTGGCTGTGCGTCCGACGGCTGGGGTTTTAGGCAGATTCCTATCTAAGTGATTGAATGAACAGGGGGAAGCTTTGGTTGGCCGGTACTATTTGCTCTGTTATTGCCTGGCCAGGGGGAGTTGGAATGACACTAGCCAAGGTGTGGAAATATTGTAGATATGTATCTCGTGTGGTTCCATGTGAAGACAGAGAAGAAAAGAAAAGTAAGTGTAATTTCCAATGGATAGGTACAAAACACAAAGAAATAAAGGATTTTACTTGATTTGAACAATCCCATCTCCCACTGGCTTCTCCCCCTTAAATAGTTTGCACTTTCAAATGTTTATTGACTCGTCCTAACACAACTGACCTTGACCAAGGTTATAGGTAAACGGATTAGCAACAATATCTCACATGGATTATGGGTAAATGAGATGGAGGGTTGGCGCTGCAGTGGTGAAGGGGAGGTAAATGGAGGGTGTAAGGAGCCCAGCGTTGTTTGATATGGGCTGAAGTGAAGCCAGTCGCCTTGCAGGATTAGCCCTCCCCCTGGTCTACACAGCGCTAACGTGGACCACAGGGATGGAAGGAATGCTGTTTTTCCGACTCGGGTCCAGGATTGGATATCCCCTGAATCCATGGCACCCATCAATGGTCCAGAGAGGGAGAAGACTGGGGTGGTGGGGTAAGGGGGTGGTGCCGGGGGCGGAGGTAAGTAAGAGGTGAGAAAGAAAGAAAGAAAGAAAGAAAGAAAGAAAGAAAGAAAGAAAGAAAGAAAGAAAGAAAGAAGGAAAGAAAGAAGGAAAAGGAAAAATCAACTGTGAAATACAGACACCTTCCAGGCCGAGCCCAGGGTAGCACGGACCGAGCGGAGCGGCAAGGAAAAGCCAAACCCATCAGTGGACAAACGATGGAACCAATGAGGGACCAAAACAGGAAGAAGGGAAGTGGAACGAGACACTATGCAGGTGAGGAGAAATGTGTGGGGGACGCTATGCACGAGGGGGGGGGGGGGGTCTTCTGTCACAGGGCTTTTCTCATCATCCAGTCTATCAGCATGGCAAATAAGAGCAGTGACCTCCTCTGACATGCCCCCCCCCCTCCTGCTTACGCAGATAAGCAGGGAAAGCACACGGTGCAGTGGCCCGGGAAACCTCGGACACACACCGCAGAGCACGCTAAGCCTCCCGCCTCACTGACAGACGCCACCATCGATCCTCAGCCTGTCTGTGCAGTGTTCTCCGGGAGCAAGAAGACATGAGGAATGTGAACGGGGCCTCGGCGCCTTTGTGCGCGTGCCTGCGTGTCTTTTCGTGCACGGTGGGTAACGTGTTTCCTGCGCGTGTGTGTGTGTGTGAGTGTGTGTGTGTGTGGTTTACCACACGTCAGCTGTCCTTTCGTACTGCTTGGTGCAATAGTTTAGCTCTGCACCCTGAAATGTTGAGGCTCCATTTCCAAATGCATCACCCTCTCTAGTTTATAGTGGCTGGAAGTGAGAGAGGTAAACAAAGGTGGGAAAAAGGAGCCATGTTTCTCGTTTATGGTCTGACGATTTCTTCACAGTGTAGGAAAGCTGAACTTGAGTTACTGCTCTGCTTTGGACTTCTGAGGTTCTCGGGCCGATTGCTTTCATATATATTCACGTATTTATTTATTTCCAAAAGAGTCTTTTCAACAAACTTTTGGTATGTTTAGTTTTTATGTGTGGCTTTCCATCACCGATCCTTCCTTTGGCCCCAGCCACTTTCAACGACCGCTCTCTGTGTACCAGCACGGTTGACGACAATCCAACATGACTGTTTGTTTTCTCTGTCCGCAGCGGATGAGGACCACCACATTTCACTGCAGCCGGGGGGGGGCTCAGAGAGAGAAAATCTGACTAGAATGATACCCCAAACAACCAAATAGCAGCACACTTTAGACCAGGGTTTCTTTTGGTTGAACAAAGTGTTCAACTCTGTACATTTGGCAAAATCGAGTTGAAGATTTTCCCACATTGAAGTGCTTCAATGTTCTATGTTTCAACTGTTTCTTTCTAGTGTGACTTTCAAAAGTCTTTTAGGGTTATTCCTAGTTGAAATTATGCTAATGTACTAGGTTCTTTTCCACTTGCATAAAATTAGTGGCTGAACGTTAGCAGTTGGGGAAAGTTCAGTGAAAAGCATAATATATGAGTGCTAAGGGAGTTGGGTTTTTGTGTGTTCCCCCTAAAAATAAAGACAAAAGCCGGCAGATAGTTCCTGTCATCCGTTCAGGACAGCGCTACTTTGACTTTTCTTTTCGTATTTCCTCTTTTTTCTCTACTTCTCTATTGTCAGTTTGCAGCAGCTCTCGTTGTCCTCAGAGAAATTCCTCCTCACTCTCCTTCAGAAACGATAAAGGCCTTCGCAGTCATATCGCTAGCAAAACAAAAGGCTACATCAAGGAAAGAGGAGCACCACTTGGCCTGTCGTGCTTTTTTCCCTTCTTTGACTTGGCTGAGACTAACATTAAGGTCAAATGGCTGATATCTGCCGTGTTTCGAAGAAAACAGCTTTTATTTCTGTGTCTAAGCTGTCAAACGTCTCACCTTTGATAAATGACTTGTGACTGCAACTACTCTCATATGCGCGTGCCAAGTTTCTTGATGGCACAAAAGCAAGTATCCATCAGAACGTAGTTACTCTCGCTGCTGACGGTGTCTCTCCACCCGCTTGACCTTACAATATGCTTAAGCCAACTGTTTTTGTAACCAGCCACACAAATACTCGTGCATGAAGACAAAAGATTATATATGGCTACGGATTAAATACACAGTTCTGACGGTGTGTGCGTGTGTGTGCGTGTGTGTGTGTGTGTGTGTGTGTGCGTGTGTGTGAGTGTACTTCTGACGTAAGTAGCTGCAGCACGACCATGACTCACGCACTGTAAGGGTTCAGCAGCTCCAATTGCCAGAGGACATCGATTTGGGCCGTTTTCCTGTAGGTGATGATTGGGATGATATGAGACGTCTATTTCTGAGCAGGCTGTAATAACGGTGGCTTCTCCTCCTCCTGACCGTGCGGGGCTGGAGGATCACGGCATGATGGGCAAAGGGATGGCAGCGGGCTGGCTTTATCTGCTGTCATTTCCTGCCATGGCTCTTCTTACTACTTTCGTGTTCCCAGGGATTACATGGGAGAGGAGATGAAATGGCCCTGCATTTGCCCTTTCCTCTTTTTTTCTCTTGTTCTCTCTCTCTTCGTGGCACTCTCTCTTGCCCTCGCCGTCTCGTTGTTTACCTCATTCTTTCCCTCTCTCCCTCTGAAGCCGTTGATTCCATCCGTCCTCTCACTCCCTCGTTCTTTCTGCGTTCGACAGTCTGTCTAACACGTCGCTGCACTGTGTCTCTCCTCTCTCCCACTAATCCTGAACTAGGAAATGAGTCTAGGAAATACTGCATCCATATTCTTTTCACTTTGCCCATGCACTCGGAATGTTAAAGGCATCGTGGGTAAAAACTTTTGCAAGAACTGAGCCAGTATACTTTTACAAATAAAAAGGATTTGTTTTTATTGTTTTGGGCTCAACATTCTTTAATAAAGGCTATTGGGCCTTTACCTTTTGAAGGTTTGAAAGAGCTGTTTTTACAAGGCTTTGTTTTTCAGTTTTAAATGTGGATATGCATTGGCTTTCAGTTTATTCTTCAAGTGAAAGCCTTTCGCAAATAAACAGGGGTTGTTATAAGAAAAGTCCAAACATCCTATTTTGGATAATGAATTGTTTAACTGTTAAAAGAATAATAAATCATTTGAAAAGGCTTTGGCAAGTTTCGTAAGTTATTTGAAGAAAACAAGCGATTGTTCTCTCTAAACTAAAATAATCTAATAAAAGAGAGAGGATAGAATAATTGTTTTGCCATTTGATTCATTTACTTTATAAAAGTAGGACACTCAATGATTGTAATTAATGCTGTGACCTTTGAATGACAGATTCAAAAAAAGATTAACAAAGACAAGTTGTAATTGTTTTGATTGTGAGTGGCCACCTGCCAACAATGTCAGCAATATGAACATGGCTTGTCATTTCATCTTAATCAAAATGGACTCACTTTACTCTTGCTTAATATTCTCCAGTTCCCTATCCAATAAGGTTTCCAATTATTCTGTTGCATTCAACGTATATTTCGCGGTCCACATCGCTCCCAATATTTTTGCTAGTTTTGTAATTCACCATATAGTTAAATTTTACAAATTGTATTTGTTTTTCTAACCATTTCACTACTTTGCATGCAAGGCCTTCAAAGTGAATTTCTCCATCGAACTATAAATTATCTACTGCCTTCACTTGAGTTCCCTTGCAGGTAAAGAGGAGATCAATTGCGTCGTAAGTGAGTATAAGGATATTTGGGCCGAGAAGATTCCAGTGCACGAACACAGCTGGCAGAAAAAATACGTTTGTAGACCTTCTCCCCACGCACTGATCGATTTCTAATCCAGCTGAGATTCACTGTTTGAGGGTGTCCCAGTGTGCGCTGATTGATCTAACCATGTGGGTGAGATGGCATCGCACGCACTCACGTGTGTGTGTCTGTGTGTGTGTGTGTACATCATACATACACACACTCCTCAGTAATGTTTCAGGCTATCCAGGAGGTAACCCCCTATTGGTTCGGCGGGCCCTGCTTTAAAGACGGTTAATTCAGCGCCATTTTCCTCTCCCACTTCCCTTTGGCCATCATTAGTTTCCCCCGCTCACTTTGCCCTTTGCAGAGGGTGGCTGTACAAACGAGTCTTTGATGTCAGCCCTTTGTTCCATTAGGATGCGTGTGGGATCCGGCTGCTCCCTGAGGTGGCCTCGGGAAAGCTGTCCCTTTGTGGGCCCCCCTGCGTCGACTCCAGGGCCTGGCGTCACATGGGGCCTCTCTTAACTGATGACCACCGTACCCTGGTGAACAAGGCTCTGCAGGTGGCTGGAGTAGGAATAAGTGTGGTCCGCAGGAGTCACTGGAGCCAAACACAACACTGGATAGTTTTTGCTCTGCTCCTACCAATGCAAATAAAGACTGTCTTCCGGTATTGTCCAACTTTCAAAAGCTATTCATTTGATTAAGCCATTCAAACGTTTCATTCAAAAGGGATAATATTTAGTGTAGCACAAGCGGCATGTTATAAACCTTGGTGACAAAGCGTGTTTGTTTTTCACCACAGTCTTTGTCACCTCTGTGGAATGTTGGGAGTTTCCACCATCCAGCCTTTCCAGTAATCCCTGTGCTGTACCCCGACCAAGGCCCCTCTAAGCGCCTGTGAGACTCCCGGAGCTCCAGGGACTAATCTGCCAGGGCAAAGGTCAGGCACTTGGTCCTGATCCTGGAAGACCCCTGGCTCGGCAAGTTACGTCTCTCTCTTCCAGGGCAGACACCGAATACATTATGCCCCAAATGACTCTCCCCGAACAAAGTCTCTGCACCCCTGGCTCATGGGAGACGGTCTGAGGAAGGAGCCATGGTCTTCTTTTAGCCCAGGATTAGAGTCTCTCCCCGGGCTAGGAGGCTGACCCATGGCCCAGCCGGTGTGAACCTGCTTTAATTATATTAGCTGGGGTATTCAGACCCCTGGCCTTGGATTTGAAAAGCACTTTGCGTCTGTATGGTTTTCATCACCAGCTGATTTGCGGGGCCTCTGTTACGGTCTGCTTTGCTGGGCTCCATCATCATAACTATTTGTCGAACAAGGTCATGTCATGGAGGTTGAAGACGTGCGTCCTCTTATAATCTTTTCATCACAGGGACTTTTTTTTGTGCTGAATCAACCCTGAATGACAGCCACGGTTTCCCATATTTTATCCAGACTGAGTGGGTGGCTAGATGGCTAACACACCTACCTAAAACAAACAAACACACACACACACACACACACACACACACACACACACACACACACACACACATACACACACACACGCACACAAACACACATACACAAGCAAGCACACACACACAAACGCACACTTACACACATAACCACACCTCCATATAATGATAATCTCTTATGATTTATGGTGTCCCCAAAGACAAGGATGCTGTGTTTTGGCCTGACTACATCAATACACCCTGAGATGTGTTATGGTAAGCTCCCTGACACAAACATATTTTAGGCAGTGCGAAAAAATGGTACCAGATAATAGCTCAAAGAACAGTGTCTCCTTTTGTCACAAAGTACATGCAATATTTTCAAAGCCATCTGGAGTTTGTCGCTCATCCACCGAGACGTCTGAAAGAGACTATGCACATACCAACCCAAGTAGGCCATGCACACTTTATGTTTTGCACACATTATGTTTACGACTTTGTGTTTTTGCAGTTGTCTCGCACTAATGGCGGCTTCACAAGCCTCACAGAGGCCGGGACTGTGGGGAGGTGGTGGTTGGATAGAATCCCAGTTGGACATGGTAAAAATATATGAAATGAATAATTAAAAGTCACTTGAAAGGATAAACGTGCCGTGCGTACCCATGTAATGCGGCTACGCATAGTACATTATCATATCCCAAAGGACGAGAGCGATGAAATCAGCACTATGTTCCACCTAATTGCTCGCCGCTGGCAAATTTACATGCCCTCGTTCGACCTTGTATCTGTGAAACGTGGTCCTACTGTTTGTTCCATGTTTCAATCAACACATTTGCACATGAAAAGAAAAGGTCTTTTCAATAATTACATTTAGTTCTCAAGGTGCTTTTGTTTTGGTCCTGCACCAATCATCAACGAGAAACAGACTCCACATTGACGGTTGGTTGCTCTCAATCACAATCCATTATCTGGAACCACTGCTTTTATTCCCCCTGCTAGCCGGATCCTCGCTGTAAACGCAACTATGATCTACGAGGAGCATTCCAATAAAGCATGTTCTGTTAACATCACAATAAAGTATGTATACAAAAAGCATGCATTTCCAAAGATATATACTGAAAACAGATGGCAAAATGCACATTGCGCTAATTCGGAAGCCTCAACAATTACTCTGACAATATATGGGGCCAGCATGGGTTGAATGGTATAAACACAAGCTTTTAGCTGTGCCAACAGGAAATGGGCCACTTCATTGTATTTATTGCCTCAATAACATTAAAAGATTAAAGTTGGATGTTAGCTTAATACTATTCCCTACTCTTTGAGACAGCTGTCTCTAAATCATCGAGCACTTAGCCTGGCACAGCCCGGACTGCCATGCCCAATCTTTAAACAGAGCAGAGAGGTCGCCTCCCACTTCAACCTGGGGTACGGTATAACATGGGGAGGTGTGAAGTCATGTCCTGCCAAATTTAAGGTCGGCTCGGCCAAACATCGTGGTGGTACAATTTAACAAATGAAGCAACAAAGATTGGCGGAAACGATACCCAGTTGAATAAAAAGTGTGAATAGCTGAATTTTTACAATATCGATTGCCAGAAATCTCTCAGATTTAGTAGATTTTTTTTAACATTTAAGATAGTGTGCCAAGCCTCCGTATTATTTTTTTTTATTACCTAAGGATGCAAAAAAATGTAATTAGGAAGATATGAACATGACCAAGAGTGATTCTTCATGGATTTTGTTTTCATACCCGCTACCTAAACGTGTGAAAACAACCAGACAGCTGATTTGGTCAACAACTCCGAAGGCCTGATGCAGACCACATTTCCTCCCTCTGAATTGAGGTGAAAACTTATTTAGTGAGAGAAGGCATTGGTAGATGCTCTGAGAGGAGAGGGTGTTTTGGAATTGTACAGCGTTCTGCTGTTGCAGAATAAATGTTCTACTTGGAGTGATCAGCAATCTCCTGATTTATTCATCACATCCTGTGGCCCATCTGACTCCTTGGCACCGAGAGGCATTCGAAATGCAACCTCCCACGCAGACACAAGCACACACAGACAAAAGTTGACACAGTGGTACATATACAATTAGTTAACCAAAAAGCAACCTAGAAAAACAACCTAAAACAAAATAGAGAAGAGTAGCCCTTTGACAACGCCATGTTGACAGCTTTCTTTTGTTAAGATCCGTATCCTCGTGGGATTTCACCTTGGCTGCCTTTGGTGGCGTTGTGGACAACGTCAGGGATAAGGGATGGTCCCGCCTCATTGTCAGCCTTCAGCCCCGGTCCTAAATAGCTCTCAGGCAACATAAAAGGAGCCTAAAACAAATGTTAACTTCCATTGCAGACACACACACACACACACACACACACAAACACACACATACACACACATACCTGATGTTTTACCTAGTATGTGTTATTAGGAAAGACAATTTTGTGGAACAGTGTTGGTTTGCATATCAGTGTTTCTGTGACTTTGGTATACATGTAGAT
>JAVQJS010146102.1:0-11983 GCA_036024795.1 Galaxias rostratus | reverse complement strand
ACACACACACACACACACACACACACACACACACACACACACACACACACACACACACACACACACACACACACACACACACACACACACACACACACATTCACACAGCAGAAATCGATGCGTCACAATCCTTTCAATAGTCTCTGTGATTGTTTCATTTGTTCTAGTCTTTACAGAGCAGCCATCGGATGCTGTACCTCTTGCATGCATTCCATCTTGATCCTGTTGAGACGCTGCTCGGTAAACAGCTCCGTCTTGGCACCGTGCAGCTGTTTCACCATCTCCTCTCTCTCTAACACTGACACACTGGCACCGGGGTATCTCTGCTGCAAAGTGTGAGCGTTTGTGTGTGTGTGTGTGTGTGTGTGTGTGTGTGTGTGTGTGTGTGTGTGTGTGTGTGTGTGTGTGTGTGTGTGTGTGTGTGTGTGTGAAGGAGAGAGTGAGGCAAACAGAAGATGGACAAGAACGAGCAGTTTTGAATGTAAAACTGTTGTCCAGAAACAGTCCCATATCAGTGTTTCAGAATAAAATAATGAACACGGCTACTGTTACCTTTTCAACGCAGAGGTCCTCGTCCGACCTCCTCTGACTCAGCGTGGTCAGCTCCTCCTCCAGGTCCCTGACCTCCTGACCACAGGCATCTCTCTGCCTCTGGAGCCTGCGCAACTGACAACTACAGCACACACAAAGCACTGTGAAACTACAACAAAAACAGCACACCATCAAACAGCAACACACACAACGCACCGTCAAACCACAACACACACAACGCACCGTCAAACTACAACACACACACACAAGACACCGTCAAACTGCAACACACACAAAGCACCATCAAACTGCAACACGCACAAAGCACCGTCAAACTGCAACACACAACGCACCATCAAACTGCAACACACACAAAGCACCGTCAAACTGCAACACACACAAAGCACCGTCAAACTGCAACACACACAAAGCACCGTCAAACTACAACACACACAAAGCACCGTCAAACTACAACACACACTCTATTCACGTCAAACTAAATATGCCTAACACACTGTCTAAAGACAACATGATACACACACTCGAGCGCACACACCAAAACCATAAATTACCTTTAAAGCAATTCACCCATAAGATACAGAATATCACGTGATGATATTACATAGCAAAGTAAAATAATAATAACAATCCCCAGTTTGTGTGGCTTTATCATTTAATGAAGAAGACCAGGCATGATGGTAATCTAATATCACGGTACCTGGTACTGTCAGCCTCGGCTCTGCTGTCTCTCAGGCTGGCCTCCACACTCTGTCTCTCCCTCTCCATCAGCTCCACCTCCCCGCGCAGCTGCTCCAGCTCCTGTAAGGCGTTCTGGGTCACAAAACAAGCGTCCCCACAGGCATGTGTTACAAATCCAAACACGTGGTGCATGTGTTAAAAGATCCAACGGTTGAATGGTTTGCAGACCCGGGACGCCCTGTTCCCATACCTTTCTCTTGTGTAGAACTTCAGAGAGGGAGCGCTCTGTCTCGCAGAGCTGAGTTCTCTTCATTCTCAGTCGCTCTTCCTCCTTCTCACATGACTAATAAACACATTCAGGCACAAGTAAGACCTCAAGTAAGCCCAACTTAAACGTACAACTTTCCCATAAGGACCACCACTGTTAAAGAAGACAAAAGATGTTGAGAAGACAAGTTGGTAGAGAGGTCGATGTGCACCTTCATGAGAGCGGAGAGCTCCTCCTCAGACCGTAGAGGTTCTATGAGACCTCCAGGCGTCGCCCTGCCAGTCTTGCACCTCCTCCTCCTCCTGTGGTCGTAACCTTCATCAGAGTTCTCCTCATCTTCACCACCACAACGCGCCGATCTGAAGAAGAAGAAGAAAACACCAAGCACATAAGCTGACTCCTCGGACGAAGAAACAATGCCAAACAAAACGTATGAATTCGGACAAAACCTACGATGAAATAAAATATAATTCACTGTTTTAATAAAGTATCTAAATGCATATTTGGCAATATACATATGTAGACAACGTTTGAGACTAGATACACCACTGGAAAGGGAGAATAGATTAGAAGATAGGAAATACTGGATGTTGTGTGGTAATGACAATCCCATTGGTGCACTCAAGCTCACCTAGCAGAGTGCTTTCTGCTGTGACGGGGTTTATGAGAAGGTAGACTTTCATGGGTCACATTTCTATTGCTGTCCCGCAAAACTAAAAAAGAGTGAAAGATATCAAAGACATACAAATATCTTGAAGACAAACCTATAATGAGTATTACTGGAGTCATGTGCTCATGAAATATGATATTATATTTCAATGAGAAGGCCGTGTGTTCTGACCTGATGTATGCAGGGCCTCTCTCGGATCCTGCGCTGGCATGTCATAGTCCCGCAGCTCAGTGCAGAGTCCATCCACATTGCTGACAGACAGAATGGCCGAACGGCAACCTAGCCGAGTCAAACAGTTCATGCTGCTCATGGCATATTTAGAAAAGATAGCCATGCGATCATAAAACGTATTTTAGGATCTCTTTATGGTGTGGTGAGCACCACATGTCCCTCCATTGCCTGCCTCTGACCTGGCCTGCTGTAGATGTGTTGCCTGACGTCCTCGGTCCTCACAGAGTCCAGGTCGCTGTCGATGGTGACCGTGTCAAAACACCTCATGGGGACTCCTGGGGGAAGGACAGGGGTAGACAGATGAGTTGGTGGTTCATTGCCGAATTGCCAAAGGGAACACCAGAGCCTCGATGCAGTGGTATGTTCTGACGGCGGTCACCTGCCAGACTTCTGGTTCTAGAAGCATCCTTTCTGCTCTCTACGGTTCCTTTGCGTTCCACTGGAGCCTCCATGCCACTGCTGTTGCCAGCCGGACAAGAGCCTGACAAAAAAGAAAGACGGAAAGCAATAAAAGATACTCATTCATAAATATATCGCTAACAACAAAACACTATTTAAATCCCCTACATGTGACTTTTGTATATGATTCGTCAATTGAGGTCACATGTTTACAGTTTGCTCTGCTGAACCGGACCCAGTCTTGCCTGGCTTAAGCCTGCAGAGGAAACCAGGATTTTGAAGTCTATGAGTTTCATTCTAAAAGCTGTGATGTCTTTTAGTGGAGAGCATAAAGGTGGTGATTACCACCCAGCCCCTCTGCTGGTAGGCACATCTCTCCACTCTCTGGATGGTCTCTCCGGCAAGCTCCCCTCTGACCGGGAGGCCCAGTCGACTTTTCTCTGTCGTCTTTATTCGCGGGTTCGTCCTCGGGCACGTGTTGACGATGCAGATGCTCGATAGGTGAGATACACTCCATGTTCGCCCTTCTTCCTCCTCGACGGACATCTTCTCTCTCCCGGGAAACAGCCGGGAGATCTTTCATCTCCTGACCGCCGGTCTTAGCGGAGTCATTGTCGGAGGGCTCGTCCGTCCTTTTGTCGTCTCTAACCGTAATGAGATCTTCCAGACCGTCTGATATGTCGCTGACACGTCTACTCTCAGACCTCTCTGGCGGTGATGGCCCGACCATCTCTTGCTTGAAGCGGCTGGCAAAGTCCTCCGTGCAGATACTGTCGGGGGACGGATACAGGCCTCCTTCTATCCCACCTTCTGCACCTCTGTCACAGACTACTTTTCCCAGGAGCCTCTCCAGACGCCACAGACACTGCTCCCTCCGAGACTCGGCACCTTGCTTCTCCTCCTCCTCCTCTTCTTCTCTCATCCTCCCCTCTGTCCTCTGCTTCGTGTCAGCACGGGCCGACGAGCAGTCGAGGCTTCTCTCTAGGGAGTGAGGGGAGATGGGAGATGGGTGAGGAGCACTGAGGGAAGTCCAGGCTAGACTCACGGTCCAGTTCACAGTTACGTGGGCCAGCATGCAGGTTCAGTGGAATGTAAGAAGGTACATTGGAAGATTCTTTCAGTAAAGGTCAAACTTTATGGCTTTGTGGCTCAGTGTTGTCACTGCAAACCGTAGTTCTGGGACTAAGCATTTAAGCCGGTGGAGCATCCAAAACTCAATCGGAAAGTGAATGAGTGCATTAATAAATCAGCGAGTGAGTGAATGAAAAAAACAATTTCAAAAAGTGTTGATTGTCGCAAAAAATTAAAGTGATACCACTTTCTCCAGAATGTCATGACACAACGGTCTCACCTGTTGAACAATCCTTAGTTTCAGAATGGTTCCAGTCAGGACCGAAGGTGGGGGTGTTGTTTGACTGAGTCGTGCTTCCAAGGCCAGTGTCCTTGCTCACACAACGGCTCCAGCTCGGAGGACCTTCGTAATAAAGGAAGAATCGTCGGTATTACACAAAGGGACTCGACACTTCACGTCAAAGTTCTCAAAAGAAACTAACAAAAGCATACCTGAGTTTGTGGAATTGTGTTTTCCAGATACATCCTTGATATCATGGTCCTGGTTTTGCACCTAGGCACATCAATCTTAATCAATGAAAACAGACAAAATAGATATGTGGTTCATAACTTAGCTTTACACACACATTATACCTCAGCTAGACTTACATGCATGCGGCTCAACTGAACGTCAATGGCGTCTAGAAGCATGTCACAATGGTCCAGTTTCATGGGTGGACGTCTCCCTCCGAACACACTGTCTTCTTCATCCAAGTCTGGGCCACAGAAGTAAATGTGACTTGTTATTGAAGTGTTAAGGTTAAAAATACCCAAAAAAAGTGGAAAGAAACCTAATGGTCAAATAGTCACAAAAAGAGATTAATTGTGGAAGGAACGATGTGCACAAAATCTTGCCTGTGTAAAGGAGTTCATCGGTGTCCTCTGCATCCCCTTCTCCACTGTTTTGGCTAGTTTCTGCCATTTCAGGAGACTGAAACCAAGCCATCAATTTAGACACTCCAGAACACAGACACCGGCATTGACAATAGCCAACGGCTCTGAAGAAATGCCTCTGGAGAACTAGAGAGGGGTTGTTGTTGCTTTGTTGCCCGGGATACTCACAACCTATTGCCTTTGAGTGTGTTGAGCAAACAAAACAGCTTCCTCTCACAAAGAAAGCCAATAAATTCCAATGCCATTCATGTCACTGTTATTCGTTCTCTCAAACTACACATTGAAGCTATGTGTAGGGCTGCACTTGCATACCACCCCAATACAAGAGTTAACCACAATAGCTTAAGTCACTCACACAGGTTGGGTTCCACAGATAAAACTCAGTACAGACTATGTTGGCTTCTTGAGTTTAAGCATGCTTGCCATAGACATACTGTTCATTGGAGATAACACATTTTAAAGCTGTCCAAAAAATGTTTTCAGCAAAACAACATTAGTTTGATCTCAATTGAGTGAATTAAGTTTACAATTAGTAACTCACACACGCATTTATTATTCTAAAATTTTTCAGACACTAAACCCACCATTAAGTATGCATGACTTACTTTTAGACAAATATTAAAAAGTCGAAACTGTTAGACTTGACAGTGACCCGCGTCTCCGGTCAACAGCAACTGCGATGGCTAGAAGTAGGCCTTTGTGATTGATGTGGAGCATTAGGTTAGTCTCCAAGCAACGATCAAACAGCGTTAGCATCTCGGTCTCAGCTCAGCACAAAACCGCAGAGGGCGCCGAGGCGAACTGCTGAGAGGTTTGCCTGAGCGCGTCTTAGAGCGCCAAATAACAAACATCGTATCAAATTGACTTGTAGGTTCAGCTCCAACACGAAAGTGCACGCTTTTATATCGCACGCACGCATGACAAAAACATTTACACAAAGTTAACAACCTAGGTTCAAATTACCAAAACGTTGACTATATAGCTATCGAGGTTTTCCGATGCTCACATTTGCGATTATAACATGGCTTCATTTTTATGCGGAGATAAAATAGAAAGGCCATAACTTTAAGTTATTAACATAACCCCAGTTCTCTGAGAAGCACGTGTGAGTGAAACTCAAAACGAACGCTACTAAAAATTAGGTAAAAATTTGAGCAAATAATTAACCTTAGCAGCCTTACTGCTTATTTATGAACTCAGCAAAAGTAATGAGTCAAAATTGATTTAACACATTTGTGATGAGAACTGATGAAACGTTTCATGTCTCTAAAATATAGATTGTGGATTCAAGAGGATTTATTAAAAAGCTGTTCATCACAAAAATGTATCCATAGACATGCAGCATACAGAGTGTGCACGGATAAAAGGCCTGCAGACACAAACTCAAAACACAACGATCCAGCTTCAACAGAAACAACTTTATTTTCTCATTGTGTCTTTCTTTTTAAGACAGTTATGTTATACATGTATAAATTAAGGAAAAACACAATTTAAAATAAAACAAAACCTCAGTTGAAGATGCTGCAGTTACACCTGAATGTTCTTTGAGTGTGTTTGTGTGTGATAAGAGAGCGGGCTGGAGAGGGAGACAGTGTGAGGGATGAAGGCAGAAGAAAAGTCACAACCTCTCACCTCAGACCATTCTAAGTGGTCACTCGTGAAGTGCCAGGCCTTTGTTTAACAGTGTGTGTGTGTGTGTGTGTGTGTGTGTGTGTGTGTGTGTTAATGTATTTTTAACAACCGTCTTACAAGGCCAAATGTCATCGATCTAGGAGAGGCAGGGTTCGATTCAGACGAGGCCGACTCGATCTCTCGTCATCATTACAATCCTCCTACCTCTAAAGGAATCAAGGAGCCGTGGGTGAGCCGAAGCAAATGTTACACATACACATACACAGCGCTGTGTGCACACATATGAATACATTTATGAACAGTGTGTGTCTTAGTGTCTCACTCACGGCATGCGTGCGTGTGTACAACAAAAACAAATAAACAAACAAACAAAGACAATGGCACGAGAAAAGTATTAATCAAAAAAAAGAAAAGAAAAGAAAATGATAATCAAGACAAACAGATTAAAGCTAAATCAAACCAGGGTGGATAAAAAATAAAATGGATGAGATGATAAATTGAGGAGATCGAAGGAACCCAAACGATCAGAAGCGTTCTGGTTTGGTAAGGGAAGGCGGCGGTGGAGGAGTCGTCCGGTCGACGCTGCCCGCTAACGCATGCGCTCCACGGCCACTGTGGTCGGCCACGTTCCCTCCCTGCGCCCGGCGGACACAGTGAGAGCCGCGGGTGAACCACTCTCTGTTATTGCTGGAGCTCCCTTTCAAAGTCTGCGGAGACGCCGTAGGTCATTTGTAAAAAGGCCACCTTCACCGTTCAACCAACCGGCCACCCAACACCGAGGTCCAATTATATGGAATTAAAGGGTTTAAAATGTGACGTGTTGTTCACTTATCATTCAAAATATAATATAATATGTGTATTTATTATATATATATATATATATATATATATATATATATATATATATATATATATACACACACACATATATATACATAAATCATTCTATTTAAAACACAATATATTAAAGTATAACCTCTAGTAAATGTAGAGTTCATCATCACAGATAAAAGCATTCGTAGGCTACATGCCCAGCACACCCTCTCACTCCACAATACAGTGTTTCCCATCTGTGATGTTGTGCATGACGGTATTGACGACATAGCAAAAACAAAACACCCTCCTGAAATCCTGTCTTCCCTCAGGGAGCCCCTTCTGGTACGCCATCGATGTGTCTCCGTGAAGTTTGTGTGGGCACAGCGGCCATAGCTAAGGGCCTATGAGTTAAAGATGTGACGGTGTGTGTCTGTACCTATAAGACAAAGGCTAGCGGACCGTCCAAAAAACACGGTGAAACAGAGATGGGGCGTCAACACAAAAATGAAAGCTGTTTGTTCTTTGTGTGAAGGGGGGTAGTCAAGTTTGAACATGTGACTGTGTGACCACTTGCATGTCCCTGTACGACCACCAAAAACAGGACGGTTGACGGTTCACACTTTCAAATGTCGCTTCTCAATTTCATAAGTCAGTAGTAGTAGTACATTATATTTCATTCCTGTGTTCTTCCAAGCCCCTCCCTTTAAAAGCCTGGTATATCCACTGGGATCTCTTGCATGTCAAGTGTAAAATCTTTAATGTATGTGGATCGTTGGGATCAGGGTTGCTGAAGTGACGTATCCGCTAAATTATCTTTGGTAGAGCCCCCCCCCCCTAATCTTTCGAAGTGACATGTCATGCCAAAGGCCTTTAGCTGCTTAGCTAAGCTGTAGAGGATATGGTGGTGAACTAGAGACACTGCCAGACGACAATGTCTGTAATCAGGTAACTTGACGTAGGTAAACAATACAGGATCAAGAAAATGTATGTTCAGAGTTTAAGTCAGTATTTTATATAAAATATTTAATCTGCAGCTCAACTGAGGGTGGAACTTAATCAATTTCTCTCCCTGACCAATTGTTTTGGATTTAAACGAACAAAATAGCAAAACATATTACTTTCCATTAACATTTCTTAAATGAACTATTCTTTACAGATATTATGGATTTTGAATCACTCCTCGTACACTAACTCTCGTTTCGTATCATTTTGTTATCACAAAATATTCACACAAACGGCTAGACAAATGTATACAATACCCCCAGGCCAAATCCTACATTCCTAGCAGCAAGTACAAAACATATGGACTCGTCTCCAAAACTAAGACAGGTAGTGCACAAGTCCGGGGACTCTTTGCCCTTGTTCAGTCTATCATAAAGGCAAGACTGACAGTGCCTTCGTGAGCTGATCTCAAATCAGTCTTTCTCATCTCTGTTTGGACTGCGGATGCAATGCTCGGGTCAAGGTCAAGGCGTTTGTCGGTCAACACTTGTCCAAACTTTCGAGCGACAAGAAAAAGACACGCCGTCGACATATTTTTCGTTTTTGTTTGAAGTGTCGCCGAAAGGTTGTCTGGCGACGGCTGGACTTTGCCCGGTCGTTGACGCTATCGTATTCCTGTCACTTGACGCGGTTCCCACGTGTCCGACCGAAGCCCAGGTGAACTTGGGTCGGCGGGCCTGGGTGGGTGGGGTGGCTCAACGGCACACGGCGATGTGTACCACAGGACAGAGCCTGCTCTGCCTGCTCAAAGATTCCCCACACAGGGCAGCCTTTAAACCCCTGCTCAGACCACCAATTCACTATTGTCGTAGGAGCCACGACCCCCACCAGTGCAGGCTGCCGAACTAGAATAACCCGCTGCATGCTTCAGATGGCTGCTGATGATGGACTCCTTTTCCAGTTACACTGAGAGTTGGACTAATGTCTGAAGACAGTCAGAGAGAGAGAGAGAGAGATACACACCCACGGGTAGCAATTAAAAAGCACCAGAGGATAACGTTTGTACTTGGTATGGAAGTCTGAGGTCTCCCCCACGCGTAGATGTGATTTAGAAACTGGGGAGGCCCCCAGTGAAAAGTGCTTCGTAACGGTCCAAGAAACAGAGGACTGGAGCGGTAACACGGACGTCAGAAGGTCAACGTGTGATGTCTGATTGGTGGAGGGAGACCGTGGGAGAGGTCAGATGACCAAATAAACGGACGAGCTCAACAGAGGCTCTGTGGCCGCTCATGATGACTGGAAGCAGTCTGTTTGATCCGGTCCGGGTCATAGGCCGGACGATTTTAGTCTCTCATTAGAAATTTGAAGCAGACCAGTGAAATACTTTTGGAGGGAGACAGAGAAGACCAGGTGAAACTTTGGAAATGTTCCATTACCATCTGTTTGCATTTTCTAGAAAATTAAAGACAACTCACGTTTTGAAAAGAAATGGCTTCTTAACCGATATTCTCTGCACCAATATGTTTGATATATGTTAGATGGAAGTTAATACGTCATACAAAAGAAGAGTTTTTTTTTTCATACCATTCAACTATTAAAACTTCATATAACAAAATAGGGGAGACTAGAGGAAAGTGCATTCCAAATCACCTGATCCTGAATTTGAATTCACAGATTAAAAAAATCCATCCTGATCTACTCTTTGACTGAAGCCACAGCCGCACTTCCCCAACTGCTTTGATGACGGACCGCCCGGGAAAATCCTTAAGGACAGCCTTCCCGTCTCTCCTCTGACCGTCGGAGTAGAGGGAGGGCGAGTAGACGAGGAGGTATTGAGAGATGCATGTGTGTGTGTGTGTGTGTGTGTGTGTGTGTGTGTGCGTGCGTGCGTGTGTGTGTGTGCGTGTGTGTGGGCCATCTTTGTTCTGGGAGTAGGGCCGAGTCCATCAGACCAGGGATGAGCGTGGGAGAAGGTCCATGGGAGGGGGGGGGGGGAGGTGTCACATCCAGGCCTAAAATATCTCAGAGCACATACTCCAGTCCTGTCTCTCCTTGGTCTCCCAGTAGCCTCCCTTGTACACATAGTTAGTCTCTCCGGTGAGCGAGTTCCTCCGCTGGTGGAACCACATCGGCTGGTAGCCCTCCATCTCTCGACCTGACAGGGGGGAGACACGCCGTCTTAAAACACACACACACAACGTCGCTGTGCCGTCATCTCATCCACTACACTCAAAACTAGGATTCTTTTCAGTGTGGATGTTTGAATGTTTTTCTATGCCGTCCCCCATGCTAGTTATTCGTCCTTGTCCAAATGAAAATGTCACAGCATTGTAGCGAAAAAATTGGGGTAAAACATTTTTGAAATAATTTTTTTCCTCCAGTATCATTGTCGAGAAACGTTGCTACATGGATGGGCTTCATGCAACCCCCTCAGCAGAGCAGAGCACAGCAAGAGAAAGGGGGGGGGGGGGCGGGATGAGGAGGAGGAGGGGAGTGATGAGAGGTGGGTACAGGGGTGGGGGGTGCACGATAGGAGGGCACGAGGCCACCCCCACTCACCAGAGTCATAGTCACACTCTGACCACCAAACGAGGGAGGAAAAGAGAGACGCGTCATGGGTGCATCGAATACAAGAGAACCAACAAAGCCACACAAACACATACACACACACTGCGAACCATTACGTATAACACAGACAACCACACACACTTTATAACATTACATATAACACAGCCAACCACACACACACTAACAGGTGCATGCATAGACACCCATAAATACACACACCACCTAACATTACATACGAAAATTCCAACCACACACGACACACTTTTGAAGCCTTAAACAGGACGCCTCCATATGCACTCAAATGCACGAGAGGAAAGTCATCAGATGAGAGGTGAATTCTATGATCTCCTTCCTCACTCAACGGCTCACTCCTGATTCGTTAAGCTCCTCCACCTGACCTACAATTACCCTCTCAATTTCCTGCCTCGGCGACGTGGTGTTCTACGCTGCACTCCTGTTCATTTACATAGAGGTCTCGCCCCGTGGAGGGATCCCTCACAGTGACGCGCCTTTCAGCTATTCCTTATCTCACGCCCTCCACTTCCTTCTCTCTCTCTCTCTCTCTCTCTCTCTCTCTCTCTCTCTCTCGCTCTCTCTCTCTCTCCCTCCCTCCCTCCCTCCCTCCCTCCCTCCCTCTCTCTCTCTCCTCCTTCCTGCACTTCCTTCTCATAAGAAAACCTCCTTGCGTCTTGTCTATAAAGTTCTGTCTCGACCCCCTCTCTCTCCGACTGCGTGAACCCCCTGCTCCCCTCTGGTTCTCTCTGTCCTCTCCGAGTATCTCTCTGGACGATGTCTGCCCGTCTCACCGTCATCCAGGGCGTCGGACGCCTCGGCCTCCCTCCGCCTCCTCACGGCCCTCTGCTTCTCCTCCAACCTCTGCTTCTCCGAGTTGGCCTCGTCCCAGCGGCCCGCCTCCATCAGCCTCTGGTCCGGCCGGAGCCGGCTGTCCGTCAGGCTCACCCCCTCCTCGGGCTCGTTGAGCGTCAGCGCCAGCGCCGAGAAGAAGTACATGTTCTCAGCGTTCTCCCTGAACGAGAGGATGGAATACGGTCAACGCAAGGGAATGAGCGGTACGTTCAGGTTTCATGGTGCACGGTTCAAACTGTGAGCGGTAAACAGTCAATGATCTCTGTTTGAATTAGCGTCGCTGATCGGTGGCCGCGCCACATTCCGTGGCTTATTGGCAACCCGCTGTCATCGCAGGCTGTGCTGGGGTCAGTGTC
>JAVQJS010146101.1:0-23021 GCA_036024795.1 Galaxias rostratus | reverse complement strand
TTCTGTGGGGCGTCGTTTAAACACTGATCAATGGCTGGTTACATGTCACCAGATTCAAGGACAGTTTCTTTCCTCAAGCCATCAGGCTTTTGAACAATCACACTTAAGCCCCTACCCTCAACACACAATAGGCCACATCGATTTTTACTGTCACTTTATACGGACTCTGTCACCTTAGTACCTCATACACCGGTCATCTTTATAACTTATAGTTGTATATTTTGAATTAGATTTGATTTACTTTGCATTAGATTTTATTGACCTATTTCGTTATATTCTATTAATGTCTGCATTTAGCGTTAGGTGTCGAAGAGACACAATAATTTCATTTCATACTTTTGCCTCTGTAAACGTTATGCATATGACAAAAAAAACCTTGAACCTTGAACTTTCTAATGCGTAGTCTAACATCTTGCCCCCCTCGTCCCCCCCCCCGCCGTCTCCCCCAGCTCCTGAAGGCTCTGAAGCGAAAGCTGCACGAGAAGGAGGAGGTGCTGCTGGGAAAGACGCAGGTCATTGACGTCCTCCAGGGGGAGGTGGACACCAGGGACCAACACATCAAGGTACAGTTGGAGAGACTCGCTGACTGGATTCTGTTTCTCGCAGCCGGTAAAATGCAGTCCTCTCTGCCCACACTGGCTGGTCAGTTGTTCGCATGTACTCAAAAGGTTGCTTTGGTGACAGTAGCAATGACGGTTGTTTTGAGTATTTAGTCGTTGACGGATCGATTTGTGTTCTTTTAGCGGCGGGGTGGGAGCGATCCCAGATGCGTTCCTGAACCCCTTCATCGGAACTCTCTCTCTCTTCTCTTCTCTCCTCGCCGACACAGGAGCTGACGGAGCGCGCCAAGCGGCTGCACGTGGAGCGCGAGAGCATGCAGTCCAAGCTGGAGGCGGAGAAGCACGTGATGCGGGCGCAGCTGCGCGACCTGATGGAGAAGCACCAGGCGGAGCTGCAGCGGACCGCCGAGCAGCAGCAGGCCCGGCTGGCCCAGAGCCAACAGGCGCTCCTTGGACACCTGGAGGAGTCGAGGAGGACCCCGGCCGCCCCCAACGGTGCGCCCCTGTCCCCAGCCAATCAGACGGAGGCAGGCGGCACGCCAGAGGATCCAGCTGCAGAGCAACGGATAGCAGAGCTGGAAGGCATGTTAGCCAACCAGACGGCTCATCATTATTATTGACAAGATGATTTAGAGACTTTAAGCGCTTAGGCCTTCTGAAAACCTGTGATCTATACATTTCTCTGTTGCATTTTGAACGTGTTGAAAATTCATGATTCTGTTTTACAACATTCCCTCCCTTAGCTCTAGGGAAGCAGAAGACAGAGGAGGCCAACAAATCGGAGTCCAAGTTCCTGAAGATGAAAGCTTGGTCCAAGACGCGAATAAGACAGCTTGAGGATGAGCTGAGGAAGAGCCAGGTAAGAGCAGCGTCAGAATTCACGTGTGAATGCAATGCAATAAGAATCACAACTTGCACGTTATTCCAACTCATTATTACAATAATTGTCAAGAGAAATACCATGCGTTGTATACTCGTTCTGCAGTTGATAGTTTATTGAGACTCAACCGTTCTTTGAGGAACTCTCACCCAGGAAATATCATAATCCTAACGCAATTTGTACAGAATCAATAAATACCCAAGAAATGACCACGGCAGGATGTCACAAAGGCAGAAAAACGGACAGCTTTGCGCGTTCACCGTTAACCTTTGAACTTTAACCCCCAGGCCGGCGGCACGGCGCCTGACCTGGCTGCGTTGCGGAGCCGCATCACGGACCTGGAGGAGGAGCGCGAGGAGGCTCAGTGGAAACTGGAGCAGTACGAGGAGATCAAAACCAGCAATGGTACGCGCGGCCAACCTCCTGTCCATGACAAATCTTTGGTGCCTCTAGTTGTAAGGATGTAGCCCTAGATGTTGCATTTCCCAGCCGCCATTTATGATAACCTAACAACATGGTTTCGTTGTTTGTGATTGACCTGATAGAACATTCCTTTTTGTATGTCTATGTCAATATACAGTTAGTTTATACATTTGATTGTATGTATTTTGGTCAATCTCTACAAACAAATGTTATTTTAAAATCACATAGTTGCTAATTTTATCAGATTTTTTTTGGGGGGGGGGGGAGTTAAAAGTTCGGGTTGAAGTTTTGGATTAACCGATGCATCAATGTGTCGTCGCATGGAGAAGCTCTTGAAGCTTGCTTAGGGTGAACGCAACCGATCACGGCTGTTTGTCTGAGTGCACGTGTCGCTTTCCGTCTCTCAGACCTCCTGGAGGCTAAGCTGGTGATGTACGAGGAGCAGCAGAGGAAGATGCAGGCTGACCTGGAGCAGGTCACCAAAAGAGCTGCCTCACAGGTCGGTTCCGTAGCTCTCAGCCGGTGAAAAAGTCACTGAGAATCACTGAGAAGCTACCTTGTTAGAGGAGGAAGCATGCAGGAATGAAAAACTTGACAAACCATATCCTACAGGTAGATAGATAGCTTGTGTTAGAAAGTTCTGTTCCCGTCCGCCATTTTGAAAACATTTTTGAATTAAAGTCATACAAAGGCATCAAATATTAGGAGGTTGTTGTTTATTGCAACCCGATGGGTTCCCTGTCCTGGCATGTGAAAAAGTCCTCACACTCAGAATCTACCTTGTTAAAGGAAGAACCTTTGCAGATGTGGAAAATTAGACAAACCCTATCCTCTGTAACCCTATGTAGATAGAAAGTTCTAGAGAGAAAATTGTACTCCGTCCGCCATTTTGAATATTTTCAACCCTGTCCCCACGGCCCCCCAAGGCGAGTGAGTCGGGCAGTGCTGACGACACCCAGAGCCAGGTGCTGGAGTGGCAGGAGATGGTGTCCGAGGCAGTGACCGCCAGGGACCGCGCCAGAGAGGAGAAGGCCACCATGGTCCTCCGCATCAGCCACTTGGAGGAGGAGAGAGAGGGTAAGGAGGCCAGGATGGCTCTCTCAGCCTGGGGGTGACCCCACCATGACCCGATGCCTTTCATCGTTCTGATGAATATATGCAGAGCCAGCGAGAGAGAGTGTAGGACTTAAAATGTCTTAAAATCTTTTGCAACTTTTTTTTTTGTTAATGCTTTGAGTTGCTCATGATTTTCTGGTTATACCATGGCAATTGGTTTGGACACTTTTTTTGTATGCCTTTTGTAATTGATGCTTTATTAGCAACATGACTTGTTTGTTTTCAGTTGCTCAACCCTTTGTCGTCTCTAAGCATGAGCACATTTTTGTTTCCCCTCCTCTCAACTGCCATCATTCGAACCTGCCGAGCATTCCGCCCAATGGCCCTGTGTCACTAGCCCCGCCCCCCTCGTCTCTCCACCTCGGGGGGGGGGGCCCAACACACCACCACCCCCCCCCCCGTTCCAAAACCTGGTGCCTCTGGGATGGATGGGGACAGCCACTGAGAAACAGTTTCCCATCAGTTTTGTGCATGCAGGCCCCTGTTCCTACCCCCCTTACCCCCCCTCTTCCTCTCCCTAGGTGTGGGCCTCGCTGTACCGCCCGCTCTTTACCTCACCGCGCTTTGGATCCGACCGAGGGGAAGGGCAGGCGGTACAGTGGCGAACCTGCACTTCATCACTTCTCCTCCGTTTTTCTTTTGTTTGTTTTCCTCCTCTCTTTTCTTTTCTATGCCTTTACCTTTATTTCACACTTACTTCCCTCCCCCTTTTGGCCTTTAAAGCCCCTTTTATTCTTCGAGCTGTCATGGGACGAGCACGTCAGAACTAAGGCAATCGTGACTGTTGTGGTGGTGGAACAGCCAGACTAACCCGGGGGAAGGTGCTAACGGAGTGTGGGCCTCTTTAGAAAACGTTCTTCCAAGATGGACAAGTTTAACCATTTTAAGCGGTTTTTCCCGTAAACATAATCTGAAGGATCTACAGATTATCTTGACCTAAATCAATCGATTTTCATTTTGAAAAATAATCTTAATGAGCTTCTTTAGCTTAGGTTTCCTGCTACACATGCTTGCTGTGTTTTGCTTGCTCACACCTTCTGGCTACTAAACACCATCTCATAATTGCTGCTGTTTCATTGTAGCCCCTACAACTCTTCTATATATGCTGTGGAAAACTCTTTATTACATGTACTAACTTGGTGCCAGTTCTTGATCGGGTTGTATTTGGACAAAGGCATGTTTTGTGATATGTCTTTGTAGTCTGATCTATAGTGGAGAATACAAATAACCAATCAAATGATAGATTGGGAAATTGTTGATTTATTCTTCTGTCAGCCATTGTCACTCTCCTATTTGAGCTTTTCTTACTTACTGAATGGGACTTAATGGGACTCAATCCTCTGCCTTCCTGCATGCTATCCACACAATGGTGTCAAACTATACCCCATAGATACTAACATTGATATTTACTCTAATAACTAGAGCTATTGTGTGGCATAACTATATAAATACTTCACATTTGGATAAAGAATATCTGGGTTAATAATACCAATTTTAATAATAATAATAATACATTATATTTATAAAGCGCTTTTCAAAACACTCAAAGACAATTTGAATAAGGTCTGGCTGTTAACTCCTGTTAACATTCATAGGTGTTTCAACTTATGATATTTTGAGAATGCCTAGTTTTGTCTACATTGACTGCTCAGCACGTGTGCCATAGAAGCTAAACACCCTGAAGCCCTTTTCTCTTCTCTCTCTCTCATCGTGTGCTTTTTGCCTCCTCCCTTCACCTCGCTGTCTACAACAAAACCGATGGGACTGTGTTTTTGCCCAAATTGTGGCCACCCCTCGATCAATGTAAAAAAATTGCATCCCTTCACCGAATGTCTCTGGCTGCCAGATCACTGTGTCAAATCAAAATTCAAAGATCCAAATTCGGTCAATCTGGGCCTGCTGAACTGCAATCCCTATCCCCGAATGGCGTAACTGCTTTGTCAGTCGTAATGTGAAATCCCGGTTTTCCGTGCCGATGAATCCGTACCCCTTCACCCTTTCTCCTCGCTGTTCTATCCACCTCCTGCTCACATGATAGTAGCCTAGTTCTCCTTTCGCAATGCATGGCTCTGGCAGGAATGTTACTTTGGTCAAGTCGCATTGGTGTGTACGCACACAAACAAAAAACGTTCACAAATCCACAACGGTTTTCGACGGCCGTATGCTTTTAACGGGAGGGCGGAGCGCAGTTGGGTTTCCTTTCCCATTTTGAGTTTGGCTCCTCCTCCCTTTCTCTCCACCTCCGTCTGTCCTGTGTGTTTTTCCGTAGACTGCTTTTTCAGGTTCACCTGTTGTGTCTCCTCTGTGGTGTCCTAGTGGCTTCAGTATGGTTTCTCAGCTGTCTGTATAGAGTCAGTTAGTGAGTAAATCTTTCCTCTTGTATCACTCTGTCTTTCTCTCTCTGTCTACTCGTCTTTTCTGCGCCCCTTTCTTCTCTCTACCTCGCTCTCATTTGTCGGTGCCACCCCACACTCCTCATCTCCCTCCTCTTCCTCCCAACTTGTATCATCCCCTTTTCCCTCCATTGAAATACATCCATAACCCGACCCCCCCCCACCCCTCCCCTGTGGCACAAAACTGATTGAGGATGACTGGTTCTTTCCTGGCTGCTCCGATCCAGCGCTGGCCAGCCGGCAGCAGGAGTTGGAGGAGGAGCTGGACCATGCCCGGGGGCTTGGGCCAATTAGGCCCAAGAAGCTGCTAGGAGAGCCCGCCCGACGCAGCCTGCAGGTAGGCGGTGGGACGGGGAAGAGCACGGCCAGACTGAAAGGATAAATCCCATGTGTTCATGTTTTAACATTGACCTAGTGAACGGAGGTGTGTTTCTTTTCTGTGGATGGGGTTATGGGTTGTGTGGGACTGGGAAAAAAATGTTTGAGCGAATGGTTTAAGGTGGGTGAATGAAGAAGAAAAAAAACTATTTTTTGAACCCGTACTTTTTGTGTAAAAAGTTCCCGCGAATGCCTCAACTGGCCCGCGTGTCTCCCCTCCACGCAGGAGGACTTTGAGTTTGACGCCCAGCGGTCGTTCCAGGAGGCCCGCAGCGTGTCGGAAAGCACTACCCCAATGGAGGGGGAGAACATGGGAGGTTGGTGGCCCGAGTTCAGTTCCCCCGGCACAGGTGTGAGACCCACTACTGGACAGTTCACGCTAGCATGCACACTTGTCACCAGTGGCGGTTTTTGTCTGGTGTTTGCTCACCCATCATCCTTTGTTGTTTGGATTGCCTCCTCGGGAGAAATTTTTTTTGCTCGTCTCGTCAACATAGCACTCCGCCGCTCATTTTGTTTATGAACGTGGGTTGTTCGTGGACGTTGTTTTAACAGACAGTCGAGTGTGGATTTCTGACCACAGGGGCTTTTCTCTTAAATGGGAACGGTGAACCGGAATTAACATGTGTTGGTATGGTGTTCCAGTGGTTAAGTTTCACTCACAGGCTTAATGATTGGAGAGCCAACCTTTTGAGAAACCTTGTACCTTCCAAACACATCTATTATTCAAGACTCATTTTCAAACCAGTCATTCAGGCCAGACATGGTGGTTGCAATTTTCCAACTCGGCTAGATATTTGGACATGTGCATGCTGGTTGAGCTGCTTAGTATTGGGTTCTGTTAGGTGTAGTTAGGCAGCGTTGGACAGAGTAAACGCTTGTCAGCTTATATACATGGAGGTGAAGACACTCCTCCAGTCGGTGGTAAGTCTGGTTTCATTGTCTGCATGTCCTTATCATTCATCCTTTCGCCTCTCCATCTCTCTTCATTTCCTAGCGTTCATCTTGAAAGGTGAAGGGATTTGTGGGGTGAAAACCGCTGATAGTAATTGCATGTCTGCCTTTAATGGGGCTTGGCTGATGTTTTAGGGTGCTTTGACTTCCCTGACCCCTTGACCTTTTCCATGTACCAAGTAACCGGTGTTTGTGTTGCGTTTGTGTATGTATTAGATTCATTCATCTGCCATGTGTCGTGTGTTAGCTGTTCAGCATCTGCCTGTTTGTCTTAAGTCATGTTTGCAGATCTGTGTTTAATTTAGTTCCGTCTTTCCTGACAATTCCTCCTTTCAATTGAACTTCCACGCTGTGTTCGTTATTGAATAAGTGTAATGATAATGAGTGGGGAGACTGGACACTACCAACTGACGTTCGTTATTTGACCCCTCTGGGTCCCGCATCCCCCTTCCTGGTTCCTTGGCTGCAGGCGGCCTGCGGTCGGTGGTGGAGGAGCTGGAGCTGGAGAGGAACCAGCTGCAGGAGCAGATCCTCGGGCTGGAGGAGAGATGTCAGGACCTGGAGGACCGGCTGCAGCTGCAGGCTCGCATCGAGTCCCTGCAGGTAACGGGGTTGGGTTTGTGGCGGTTTCACTGGGACTCGCTTTCCACTTTCCTGTCACCCGATCCTCCAACTGTCAGAAATACTCTCGTTTTGTTGTGAATGTGGTCGTATTTACAAAACCATACAAAAAAGCCAACCGTTCAGTCGGCTCATTCTGGAAAATATGTCGATGTTTCTTATGGTTTTGTCACCGTTTTGATATTTTTTGAATTGCATGTTTCCCCTCCTTGCGGATCTAGAATTTTGTAACAGGCCCTTCTAACACAGGTGACGTTTGATGTAGATGAAGAAGGGCAGCCATTTTGGGTCCGCCAGGTGTGTTTGTGTCTGTGTGCGCTAGGGAGAGCACCTCTGGCGGTGAAGGTTTATTACTTTGGTGTGCTTGTTGTTTTTGCAACTCACTGTCCGTTATGTGGCTTCCAACATCTATCTATGCAAGGAATCGGAGCTATGAGTCTCATTGGTTTTATTCACACTGGGAGTGGTAACCAAAGTGTAATTACTAATGTGCAATTTATTAAATTATCAACCATTATGAAAGGAGTATGAAAAGAGTAATTACGATGTAGTGATATTAAAAATATATGTTAAAAAATAACTTTCTTGATAACCTTCATACCAATTTCTTTTTTTTTTTTTTAAAGTAATGCCTTCATCAATACTCCTTTTACTTTGGGTTGTTTTCAAAGCAGTGGCGGGCATTTGCGACAAGCGTGCTGTGAGTGACTTTTGTCTTTGTTGCTGTGCCCTGTTTCCGTGCCGTGGTTTTGACTCTCATCGCCTCTCTTCTCCTGCCACAGAACGAGTCTGAGCGACTGCAGAGTCAAGTGGCCAGCCTCCGTGGCCAGCAGAGCCGAGACGCAGAGAAACACCAGCTGCTAGTCGCCAGCCTCAATGAACAGCTGAAAGGGTAGGCTACGTACCACAACAGCTTTCACATTACATTCTGTAAATAATAGGAATCATTTTATTAATATAAATAAATATTATTAATAATATAAATCATATTATTTTTAATTTATTTAAAAAGGCTGACCCAATTGAGATAAAGTCTATTATTTCAACTTGGCTTTATGCATAGTAAAACACGTACTTACTCACAAATAAATGTACAATCAACAAATAAAAACTTTCCTTTTAAGATCCAAATAAATGTAAATATATGTTTAAAATACAGCAAAAGATTTCATCCAGCAAATGAGTCCAGCATTTTTAACAGGGTAGAGCAACATAAACCTATTCAATCTTGTCAATGTGTTTTTTTTTTGTTTTTTTTTTAAAGGCTTAGTGATACACAGGAGTGCTTGGAAACCTCTCTAATTGAAAAGGAAAACACATTAGCCAAGACGTCGGAGCGACTGGAGCTCATTGACACCCTCCGAGCCTCCCTGGAGGAAAAGGAGACGCAACACAAAGATGCCTATGAAAAGCTACTTCACACGGAACACAACGTAGGAATATTGACCTTTTTAATAAGCTGCTTAGATTTCATTTAGATTTCAAGATATGTTTGGTGTTGTACCTCTTCCACGTAGTAATTCAAAATAAACAAAATGTATTATTATTATTATTATTATTATTATTCATAACCTACGACCTTTCAGCTCACGGAAGTTTCCGGAAAATGTAATGCCTTTGAGAAGCGGTGTTTTGAAATGAACGCAACTGTTTCGGACCTCACACAAAAGCTGAATGTGTTAAAAGAGAAGGTGAGATTCTCTTTTCTCTTTGTTTAGAGATCCTGATAAAAGATGTTCCGTTTGTGACGCTTGATTTGACGTTGACCAAATTGAGGCTTTCTCACACTCTGTAGTTTATTCAAATTGAATCGGTTTATTAATTTGATATTTAATATATTTATTTTATTTTATCATAAATTTGTGTCTTATTATTTCATGATTCTTATTCCAATCATTAATTGAAGTTAATTTGGGTATCATCTCATCCAATTGACAATAATGTACATGGATTTGTAAATGATCACATTGATCATATTTTATAATTGCCTGTTTAGTTTTTGTCTTTTGTTTTGGAATTTAAATTAAATTGACTGCATTATTTTGTCTATATTTGTCTGTCAACCTATAGACTCAGAAGCAAGAGGTCACCATAGAAACTCTCCAAAGCGACCTGGATCAGACGAACGACGAGCTGGACAAACTGAACACCACTCACCTGGAGGAAAGAGCCCAGCTCATCCACGACCTCCAGAGCTGCGAGCGCGAGATCGACAGCCTCAAAGACACCCTCGTGGACAAGGAGAAAGAGATATCAATCATCTCTGGCAACATGGCGGAGTACGCCGAGCAAATCACCCTGCTGAAGCAGGAGATGAAGCTCAAAGAGGAGGAGTTGGTCCGCGTGGAGAGTGCTCTGAGCAAGGCAGAGCGCGAGACGCAGATCATCAAAGATTCTCAGGACTCAGACCAGCACGCCCTGAACGACAAAATGGCCGAATTAGCGGAGAAGTTATCGGACGCCGAGAGTGAACTAAACAAGGCCAAGGTGGAGAGGGAGTGCAAGGAGGTTGAGGTAGACGACCTGGCGAAACAAATCAAAGAGGATAAAAGGACTATACAGGGCCTACGTGGGGAGATTCAGAAAGGGAATGTGACCCACAGCAATCACCTCTCAGAATGTGAAACTCAGATTGCGTTGCTGAAAGAGCAGATGACTTTGTCGTCCCGAAAATTAAAAGAGTCGGAAGGGCTAATTTCTCAGCTGAAGAACAATAATATGACCAATGAGAAGCTGCAGGAACAGCTTCACGACAAAGAGCAGGTGTATGAAAAGGAGCTCAAAAATATTAAGGAGGAAAGAAATGGGCTTGTGGCTGAGGTAGCGAAACACAACAATGACATTCAGGCGCTGTCCAAAAGGCTAGAGGAGCAGGTCGAGAGCTATGAACAGGTTAAAAAGTTGTTGCAGGCCGAACAGGAAACGATAGCCTCCCTGGAGGAGAAGCTTAGGGCTACTCAGGAGGAGGCTGACGGTGTGAGAGAGAAATCCGGTAAAGAACTACAGCTCAGAGATTCTGAAAAAGAAAGGCTAGGTAAAGAAATCCAGGGGAAGGCAGAACATATGTTAAAACTCAAAAACCTTATAACAAGTTTAAAAAGTGAAAAGCAGCAGTTGCAAGCTAAGCTAGAGGGGTTAAATAGGGAGCTTGCTTTACAAAAGCAGCAGGTGAGTGCACTTGAAGAAAAGGTCAGTGCTTCTCTTGAAACTAACACCAATTTGGAAGCCCAAATACAAAGCCTTACGACGGACAATACAAGACTGCACCGAGAGGTAGATGAAAAGAGCAAATGTGTTTTGGAGCTTAGAGAAGAAAGAGATGCCTTGCTAACACAGGTGTCAGCCTTTGAAGTAAGACATCGTGAAAACACCGATGTCATTAATAGGCTTCGGGAAGAAAAGGAGGCGTTGAACGGCAAGGCGGACGAACTGAACAGAGTCCTGGAGGAAAACACGCGGTCCGTCTCTGTGACTCTGCAAGAGAAAGCCAGTGAATGTAGTCAGCTCGCCAAAACGCTCAGGGAGAAAGAGGAGCTGGTGGCAAAACTGCAGGAACGAGTTTCAGACATGAACTTTCAGGTTGACCAGCTCAGTCGCGGCGCGGACGACAAGAATCAGGCCGTCGAGAATCTCGGCGCCGAAATGAAGGACCTGCGAATTCAGCACGCACAACTCGGCGAGGCCTTGTCTCAGCTCAAGGAACAGGAGGCCACCTTGAAATCGGAGCTAACGGAGAAAGACCAAATGTTAAAAACGAAGGAGGAGAGGTGCGATGAATTGCAGAACGAAATTGTTCGACAGAAAGCCACTTCGTCGGAGCTGCGGGAAAGCGGCGAGTCGCTGAGCCAGGAGCGCTCGATCCTACTCCAGCGCCTCGAGGAGAAGGTGGAAAACGTCCACAAAGTGACACGGGAGTGTCAGAACTACAAGGATGAGCTCGATTTAAGGAATGAGTCTATAAAGACCCTCAACAGTCGACTGTGCGCGACGAACGAGAACGTGGCGAAGCTGGAACGCGAGAGCGACGCGCTGCGGCAGGAGGCGGAGAAGAGACAGGCCGACGTGGTCAACCTCCACGGCCACGTCCAGGCACTGACGGAGCAAAACCGCCAGCTCCGCGCCGCTTATGAGCTCCGAGAAAACGAGCTCGCTCAGCAAACCCAGGTTGCCTCCGAACTGGATAAGAAGGTTAACGTGGTTGCGGAGCATAACTCAAACCTTACCGCCCAGCTTAGCGGTCTGACGGGGCATCACCAGAGACTGCAGCAGGAATTGGCAGAGAAAATGGAGTCCATCTCTGACCTCGCCGCGCAGAGGAGCTCGCTTGAAGAGAAAGTGTCTGGCCTTGAAATGCAGCACTCAGAAAACCGTCGCATAATTGAAGGGCTACTGAAAGATAAAGAAGCGCTTAGTGTGACCGCTGCGGATCTAACCAAGGTCCTCGAGCAGAGTAAGCATTCGCTTTCAGAGAGTTTATTAGAAAAAACCAATGAATGTAGTCATCTGGCTAAAATGCTGAGGAAGCGAGATGAGGAAGTGGCAGGTGGAAAGGAGCAAGTTAACTGCTTGAAAGAAGAAGTGACTCGGCTAAACGATCGCGTGGCGGAAAAAGAAGGGGTCGTCAGAGATAAGATTACACTAATGGAGGCCCAACAGAATCAGCTGCTGCAGCTGCAGGAGACCTTGTCGCTTCTCCAGGAGCAAGGGTCCGCCCTCAAGGCAGGGCTGATGGAGAAAGAAACGACGCTGCGGCAGAAAGCGGAGGAATGCGGGTCCTTACAGAATGAAGTCACGCGGCAGAAAGACATCGCGCTAACGTGTCAAAGTGAGGCGGAATCGGCCAGGACGGAATGCGAACAGCTACGCGCACAGCTGGACGCCAACGAGCGGGACGTCGCGCGTCAAACGCAAGAGTATCAGAACCACAAAGAGGAGCTGAACGAGAACGCTGCCAAGATGGAGGGCGAAATGGCCGCACTGAAAACCTCGCTGGAAAACATCGTTGAGGAAAACCTCAAGCTGACGCAGGGGGCCGACCAAATGCAAGCTAAGGCGATGGAGCTCGCCAACAACATGAAAGTACTTAAAGGACACAATGTTAGATTAAAAGCGGAACTCAAAACCTCGAAGACCGAGGCGTCGAGGACACTCGAGGACATAGCAGCTCTAAGGACACAGGTTGGTAGTCAGGAGGCCCAGCTGTCCGCCTTGAAGGAGCAACTAAAAACTGCTTGTTCGGACAAAGAGAGCCTCGGTCTGTCATTACAGCAGAGAGAGGATAGCTTGAGGCAGCAAGAGACGTTTATTAAGCAGCTGCAGACCAAGTCGACAGAGGTCGAGGGTCAAACAAGCCAGAAGACAGAGGTAATCACAGAGCTACAGACTCAGGTTCAGAACCTTCAACGGGCCCTACAAAATAAAGACGTTTCGATACACGAGACCGAGAAAGAGTTAAACCTGCTCAAAGAGAGATTTACCTCAGAATCCTGCAATTTCCAATCACAACTCAATTTAAAGGCTGAAACTGTTACACAGCTTCAAAGTGAAGTAAATGAAGCTACAGATTCAATTTCACAGCTTAGAGAGCAGGTTGATAGACTAACCTCTGAGTCTTCCATGTTGAAAGAGATTTCAAAAGAGAGAGAAAACAGTCTCCTGGAGTCTCAAAGAATGTCTTTAGCTATCAATGAAGACTTGACCTCCAAACTGTCAGCCAAAGAGTCTGAATGTGACACTGCCAAAGCCCAGTTTATGGAAAGCACAGAGTTAGTCTCTCGACTACAGGGTCAGATTCTGGTTCTGATGTCAGAGTCGGTAAACTACAGCGTGTCTGCGGAGGAGAAGCAAAGTGCCTTAACCAATCTACAAGAGAAGTGTGCTGCTCACTTGGAGGAGTTGCATGATGTCAGAGCACAGCTAGCCCGAAGGTCTGAGGAAATTTCCAGTCAGAAGGAGGCCCTGAGCAACAGCAATAATGCTGTGCAGACAGCAGAGGATGCCTTAGAGGCACTGAGGAGGGAAACCCTGTCACTCCAGAAAGAGCTTCAGCAGAACAGAGAGCTCAATGCCAGTCTTACAAATGAAAAGGAAGAAGTGCTGGCCATCCAGCACACACACACAGCGTCAATGACGGTGGAAATCGAACGGTTGAGGTCACAGCAGTTGGAAGTAGCATTGAGGGTGAGTGAACTCACCAAAAACCTAGAACAGAGAGAGATGGCACTTCATGCTATTAATAGCCAGTATACAGCCCAAGTAAAACAAACTGAGAATTTAGTTTCGGAAATGCAAAGCCTAGAAGAGCAGAACCAGAGGATAAAACAGGAAAATATGCAGTTAAAACAGGAACACCAACAGCATCTCGGTGCAGCCTCCAGTGACAAACAGCACCTGCAGCAGGAAGTTCAAGCACTTAATGCAGAGAAGGAAGACATGTTAAGGGGACATAGACTTCAGATACAAGCCATTCAGGAGCAGTTGGATCTCCAGAAACAGCAGCAGTCCAGCAGCCAGAGAGAAGTGATGGAAAAAATGGCAGCTGAGAAGGAGAGGCTTCAAGTTGAGGTTAGTGTCAAAGGTGAAGAAAGCACCAGACTGAAAGCACGCACTGAAAAGATAGAGCAGGTTCTGCAGGACTCTGAGAAGGAGTGGCTGTCTGTATTAGATAGAGAAACGCAGAGTAAGAATGTACTTGTGGAGCAGTTGGCAAGTGTTAAAAATGAAATGAGGTCTAAAGATTTTAAGGTGATTGCTTTGAAGGAAGACTTGGACAGGTTGCAGCAGAAGTTGTCAGAGGCCGCCTCTGCCATTAGACAAGGTTCCGATCAGCTCAAAGCAACAGAGTCAGAGGCATCTGCATCTAGGGTCCAACTTGAGAAAATATTATTATCTGTACAGGACAAAGATAAGGAGAACATTCATTTGCGAGAGACGCTCCAAAATGTAGAAAGTGAATTTATAAAGCTTAAAGCCGGCAAAGAGTGCTCTGATAAAGATTTGTCTGTGTTGTCACTAACTATGTCAGAGAGGTTAGTAGCTTTAGAGGAAGAAAAGGCTTCTTTACAGTCCCAAATCAAACTGACAAATGAGAGTTATAACTCTGAGTTGAACTGCTTGAAAGGTGAGATTGATAAAGTTTCGGAACAGTTGAAAAACACACAGTGTGCCCTTAATGAGAGTGAGATACGTTATCAAGGTGAAAGTTCACAGATAGCTCTACTGAAGGACCAAATTAAAACTCTGTCTGCTCAGCACCAAATTGATTCAGAGAAAGTAACCGAGGCATCTAAAAAACAGTCTTCTCTAGAAGATGAAAACCTTGCCAAAGGAGAGCAGATTACCTGCATGGCCATTCAAATAAGTCAACAAAAGGAATTATTGGCAGGTCTCAGCCAGCAACTAAGGGACAAGGATGCATCTGTCTCCCAAGTTATAGAGTCGGCTTTCTCTGAAAGGATGAAACATACGGAGGAAAGGAATACTCTAGTGTCGCAATTGGAAAGTCTGGAGAGTTCACACAGTAGCCTAACAAAACAACTGGACGGTGTGTTTCAGCAGTTGGAAGAAAGTAAAGCGGGCCTTCAGGAAACGGAAGATCTTAAAGCTCAACTGGCCAAGTTATCCAAAGAAAGAGACGCCATGAAGAAAAAGCTTCAAGCTGCTCTAGTTGTGAGAAAAGAACTGTTGAAGAAGATCGAAGAGTATGAAGCTCAGAAAGAGTCAAGTGTGAATAATGGAGTGGAATTTTCAGCTTTGCGAGATGAATTGGAAAGTATGACCTCTCAGCTTCAGTCTACCTCTAAAGAACATCGAGACAGAATTGCTCAACTGAACCAGAAAACCATTCAAAAGGAGGAGGAGTTAATGGAACTGACCAAATTATTATCGGCGAAGGAACGTTTTTTGGAAGATTGCAAGTTAAATGTCGAAACGTTGCAGACTAGCTTAAGTGAAAAAGAATTGTTTTTAACAGAGGCACTGCACACCGTCAATGAACAAAGCAATCTAATTGTTGAACTCAAGTCCACCATATCTCAGAGAGAAGTAGCATTTGAACATGAAAAACATGACATGAGGCTTAAATTAGAGGAGCTCCAAAATGAAATGAGATTACGAGAAGATGCCCTCAAGCAGGAGATCTCTGGTTTTAGTGCTACAGCTGTCGATGTTGAAAGTGAGCTGACCAAAGTTACAAAAGAGAAGGCAATCCTGCAGAAAAAGGCCCAGGCGGCTTTACTAGCACGTAGGGAAACTATAAAGAAGTTTGAGGAAAATGAAAAAAGGGTCTTGCAAGAGCTTTCTGATCTACGAGATGAATACAAGCTTCTCTTGGAGCAGCACTCTCAGCAGACAAATGAGCTGAATGCAGTCCAGTTAAAGTACAACCACAAAGTCCAGGAGTTTGACGGGATCAGTCAATCGTCTTTTTCTAATGTAGGTGAGTTAGAAACTTTAAGGCACCTCGTTGAAGAGAGAGACGTAATCATACAAGATCTGAAAATGTCTCTCGCTGAGGAGGAGAGTAGATCAAAGACCATCCCATCATATCAATCGGAGGTCGAAACTCTTCAGTCTAAATTGGAGTTGATGTCCACTGAGGTAGCAAGCACGGAGCAGGCTCTAACAGTTTTGAAACAACAATCACAAAAGTTGCATGATCGATTGCGATTGGTGGAGGCTGATTTGGAACAAGCAAACGCAGAGAAACAAGAAATGATAGACAAACTAGAGCAGCATAACACAGAGCTGGAAATGGCGGAGCAACATATTCAGCGGGAAAAACAAAGTCTCATAGATGACAACTTAGCTTTGCAGAAGCAGTTAAGTGTGTCACTCAGTGCAGCTGAAGACCTTCAGCTGGCATTGGAAGCGCTCCAGGGGGGGAAAGACCATCAGTATCAAACGTTTACCACCGAGAAGGATGCCCTCATGCTGGAAAAACATCTCCTCAAGGATGAGCTTGATAATGCACTTACCTCAATTGCCCAGCAGTCCCATGAATTCAGAAGTACCCAAATAACTTTTTCCGACAAGGAGCGTCAACTTAATGAGGAGAAAGAAAATCTATCGAAAGAACTTGAAAGGGTACAGTCACAGTGTGCTACGATCCAGGCCGAAAGTGAGAGTTACAAGTTGCAAATGGAGACCAGAGAAAAGGAGAAGGAACACGCTTTTTTGTTTGTCGAGGAATTAAAAGACGAGGTTGCCCGGTTAAGTGCACAAATTAAAGAGATCAATAAACCAAATGATGTGATCCTGCAGAATAAACCAGGCTCAGGCGAGAAACACTCTGAACCAGTGGCGCTCTTCGAAAAGGAAGAATTGGAGTCTCTCCGGACACTTTCTAATGAACTTAACCACGAGTTGAAGGAGAGAGAGGAGGCATTATTACTTTCTCAGGCTCTTGTCACAGAAAAGGACGAACTTGTTGCTGCCTTGGAGCAACAGCTACAGCGACAGATTCACATGCACGAGGTTGCCATGGAGAAAATGAGGACTGAAGTTGATGGGCTGCAGCAGAGGTCCTGGGAAGATGGCGCCAGAACGAATCAGGAACAGGATAACAAAAGCAAAATCGCTCTCCTTACAAAGAAACTTCAAGCCGCCTTAGTGTCGAGGAAAGCTCTCATGAAGGACAACGACTCACTTAAGGAACAGGTCGACAGGCTGTCCGTTGAAACGAAAGATCATGAGATTGCGTTATCCGCACAGGAAACCTACCTGTCCAAATTAAAACAACAAAAGGAGGACTTAGAAAACTCTGCTTCATCTTTGGGTAAGGAGAAGGACAACCTAATTGCTGAGGTTAATCATCTTCTCTATGATAATCACAATCTATCTGCAGCCTGTGAAAGCCTTAAACTCACCATAGAAAATATCACTCAGCAGAAACAAGCATTTTCGTGCCAGCTGGAGTCCCTTAAGGACTCTCAAGCAGATGAATGGTCTGACTGGAAGACGAAGCACTCTGAGCTCAAGATGGAATATGAGTCTCTTTTACAAGCTTATGAGAATGTTAGCAGTGAGATGGATAAGATGAGACAGCCCTTAGAGGTGGCAAGGAGAGAAAGACACGAGGCACTTCTTAAAGTTCATAAATATGAATCGGAAAGGGAGAATCTGGCGAAGCAGGTCGGCGAGAAAGAGGAAGAGAATGAAGTCCTAAAAGAAAAGATGCGCAAATTTGCGAAGGCAAAGCAGAATAAAATTCAGGAGCTAGAAGAGGAAAACCTGAAAATGAGAAAGGACTTGTTTGAATTTGATGACAAACAGAAAGCAACAGTTGAAGAGTTAACAAATACTAATCACTCCCTGGAAGCAGAAATCCATGGCCTTAGAGAGTCATCCAAGGACCTGCATAAGAAGCTAACAGAAGTTCAATTTGACAATAACAAGCTGGCAGAAAAGCTCCAAGAGGCTACGTGTTCACTAGAAAAGGAAAGCTCAGAATCGAAATCCAGTGAAAATAATTTGCAGCTTAAATTAGACGATGTTGTCAATATAAATAACCTCCAAATTTCTCAGATAGAGGCCTCTAAGTCTGAACTATGTGCACAACTTGAAATTAATGAACGTATTAACAGGGAAAAAGAACTTCTTTCCGACAGAATAAAACAAATTCAAATAGACCATGAACTACAATTGGGAGAGAAAGTACATGCTATTGAAGAGTTCCAGGAAATGATCAAAACCCATAGCCAGGAAGCCATCAGCCTTAACGAAAAGGTCAGGATATTGGAGGATGATAAGTCTCTTCTGCAAGACGAGCTAGAGAACGTTCAAGAGATGTCAGAAAAAATGAAAAATGAAAAAGAATATTTGGAAACGGTAATCCTCAAATCCTCGGAAAGGATTGATGAGTTGACCGAGTCGGTTAATGTCCTCGAAGCCCAAACCTCTGAACTGTCCTCTCAGTTGGCAGCTAGCAAAGAAGAAAAGGCCCGAGTGTCCAAGGAAAAAGAGGAGCAGCAGCTTAAATTGGTCAGAGAGTTTGAGGACCGACTGAAAATGGCCCAGAGGGGGAGCGAGGGCTCCAAGAATGTTAAGAAGGAGCTTGAGGAACTGTTGAGGGATAAACATCATGAAATTAATCAACTGCAGCAAGACAGCATTCGGTACCAGGAGCTGATTTTAAATCTAGAGAGATCCGTGAAGGCGTCTGAGACGACGTGTGAAAAGTTAGAAACAGAACTGAGGGAGAGTGCAGAAAGGATTTCTGTTGCAGAGAAGAAGAGCGATCCACTTGAAGTTGAATTGAGCGCACACAAGAGCCTTCTGAGTGACGCCAAGGCGAGCATGGCGAGCCTTTGCTCTGAAAAAGACCTGTTGGCTGCGGAGCTGTCGGAGAAGGACAAACAATGGAAGAAAGAGACTTACGAGAGAACGAAAGCATTGCAAAACTTTGCCGAGCAACAAAAAAGTGTTTTCATGGACAGGGAGATCATCTTACAGAACCATATTGACGAGCTTCAGAAATCCAAAGAGCAGGAAACCCAGGCGGTTGCCGATTTGAGGCGGCAGATGGACACTCGGGATCTGCAGGTTAACACGTTGAAGAGGGAGGCCGACACTAACCTGGCTAAGCTGACGGCACTGTCCTCCACCCCTCAGGGCGCCGAGGCCACCAAGCAATGGGACGACTTGGTCCAGAACAGTTTGCTGGAGAAAGATAGCCAGCTCCTAGAACAGGGCTTTGTCATCACGAGATTCCTTGATGACATGAGGGCCAAGGAGAAGGATGTGGCGGAACTTAGAGTTACCAAGGCGAGACTTGAGAGAGCTCTCAGTGAGTATTCGGTGGCAGCCACAGCGCAGCAAAGGCAGCTGTTTGTTATGGGTGCCAGCAATACCGAGCTCACTCAGACCGTGGAGTTTATGAATCGACAGTTACAAGAGCTAAGTGCTGAAGTCGAAAGGTTAGGACAGGATAGAAACTCTTTAAGCAGACAGCTCTCTGATAGTATAGAGGCAGCGTCTCAAAGGCAGCTGGAATTCCAGCAGTTGAAAACGACTCACTCTGACACAGAGGCCCGCTTACTCCTTTCCCAGTCTGAGTATGACAGACTAAATGTTGACCTTGAGAAGCAAGAAGCCATTTCATTGCAACTTAAAACACTGCTTCACGACAAAGATGCTGAGATCTCCTCCTTACTCTCCTCCAGAGAGGGGCAAATGTCGGGCTACTTAGAACAGCTCCAGGCTAATCACCGGGCCCAAATCTGTGGCTATGAGGACCGGCTAACGGCGTTGTACTACGAAAGGGAGAAGGCCGACAAGGAGGTCAGGAGACTGCAAAACACTGTCAGGACGCTGCAGACCAAAGTCGAGGGCTCCGTTCAAGAGAAGGAGCAGATGACCGCTAGGATGGAGACATTCAGGAACTCTATGGTGTCCTTGCAGACTGAGAGGGAGCGCTTGATGTCGGACTATAACACTCTGCAGGCACGGAGTCAGGCATGGCTGGGAGGTAAAGACGCTTCCATGGAGGGGGACCGCAACGCCGCCAAAGGCCTTAAACAGGAGATTAAGACTCTCTTGAATCAAATGGACGATCTGAACTCAGAAAACGCCATGCTCAGGGCGCAGCTGGTCAGGTACAGAGAGGACCTGAATCAGGTCTTGTCCCTCAAGGACGGCCAATTGAAGGAATTGCTGAGGAAGCAGCAAGAGGCTGTCAAAAACATGGAGAAGCAAAGGGCCACCATTGAGAAGCAGCACGCGGAGTCGCTGTCGGAACTCAGGGCAAACGAGGAGGCGAGCCGCGCCTTAACAGAGGAGAAATCCCAACTTCAAACTCAGGTCACGGAGCTCAAGGCCGACATACAGGCTTTGAGAGCGGAGCGGGCGGAGACTAACACGGGTAGGGTGATCGCCGACCTTCAGGACGCCATCGTGGCGAAAGCCGCCGAATGCAGCGACCTCCAGCAGAAAGCCTTGACCCAGAAGGTCGCCGCGGACGACCTGAAGAAGCGGCTGCAGCAGCTGGAGCGAGAGACGAACGAGAGCCTGAGCGAGGCGGAGGAGAAGCACAACGGCGAGCTGGCGGCATTGGACCGCGAGGCGGACCTGATGAGAAACGAGAGGGAAACGGCCGACCGGAGGGTGGCCGAGCTGGCCAGGGACCTGCTGGAGAACGAGCAGCTGCTGGCCGAGGCCACGGAGCGGGCCCGAGACACGAAGGCCCAGAACGAAGCGCTGGCCAGGGCCATGGCGGCGCTGCAGAACGACCGCGACCAGCTCATCGACGACTTCAAGATCCTGCGCAACCGGCACGACGACGAGCTCCGGGAGGCCCGGGCGGCCGCGCACAAAGCGGAGCGTCGCCTGGGCGACGCCGCCGCCGGGCTGGCCTCCCTCGCCAAGGAGGGGGACGTCCTGGCTCGCAAGGCAGCCGCCCTGGGGGGCGAGCGCCCCGACGCCGCGCTGAGCGGCCTGGTGGACGAGCTGACCCAGGCGTTGTCGGAGAGGGAGGGGCAGTTGGCGCGGGCCTCGGCGCAGAACGACGCCTACGGCAAGCAGGTGTCGGCCTTCTCCAGATCCATGGCCAGCCTCCAGGACGACCGCGACAGGCTGATGGACGAGCTGGCCGGCGCCAGGCGGGGGGCGGAGTCCGGTCAAGGCTCCGGCGCCCCGGTGCCCCCGGGCCGCTCGGTGAACACAGGAGAGTCAAACAGCCGTAAGGGCAGTGCCGACACGTCCCACTCCCAGACCGATAGGCTGGTAAGTCACCGACCGCGAGTGACGAAAAACGGAGGTCTTGTTTTGTTTGGCGGCTGGTTCGATGGGGTGTGTTTGGCTCTTTTGGCTGGTTTCGTTGGGCTGTGTGTTCATTAACTCGTAGGCAGCCTGCAAGGTTGACGCCGGTTTTTGTTTTCTTTTAACCCACCATCGCTTGGCGTTCAAAGGCATCACGGCTTTCATGTGAAGCAGGGCAGTTGGAATGTATGCTATTAACTTGCTATTGACTTTTACGCTTGGTAAAGACTGTTACGTGTGGCGTCACTGTGTGACCGTCACGGTCTTATTATTCCTTTGCCCATCCCTGGTTGTGTATTTCCTTTTCCCAAGGCATGGAAGCAGAAGGTGGAGGAGCTGCAGCTGGCACTGCAGCAAAGTGAGGCCTACAGACGTCAGACGGAGAGTGAAATGACAGGGTACCAGGATGAGCTGGCAGATCTCAGGTAAGATCTGTGCCGTGCCATCGAAACGATGATGCCCAACGCCGACAATCTGTCACTCACAATCTCACGTTGTTTGCCGCTTTCTAAGGCTGAACGATATGTTCTAAAGCCGACAATGCGTTTTGCCCGTAAAAATATCACCTTGCTGTTTTGTTTTTTTATTCATTCCAATCGGAAATGAGTCTTGCTAACATCTGTATTTATTTTTTCAGGTCCGAGAGAAGCAGTCTGCTGAATGAATGCCACACCTTGAAGGAGCAGCAACAGGTCGAACGAAAGATAGATGCTCACCCCACCAAGGTCATTTTAAGAGTCTATTACATACTCCGAGTTTATCATATAGGTGGGAGAATGCATGTCATGGCTGCTGCTGTTACCTGCAGAAGACACAGGATCCATTTTAAACACACCCGTTTAATAAGACTGTCATGGAAGTGGCTGTGTGATACGTAATGCCAGTAGTCAGAGTGTCTACACGGGTCATTTGAACGGGAACGTCTTCCACACAGGAGACCGTGGCTCTGCTGGGCCAAGGCGCCTCCCAGGACCAGGTGTCCCAGCTGCAGACGGAGCGGGTCCAGCTCCACAGGGACCTGCAGCGCTGCCTCTACGAGCTCCAGCAGAGGGACCTGCACTGCCAGCAGGTCAACGCCAAGGTAGACCACGGACACACACGCACACGCACACACACACACACACACACACACACACACACACCCCAAACCAAACTGCCATGTCATTGTCCAACAGTCCAACAATTATAGGTAATATTGGAATACAGGAAACTTGTCATCTCACCAATTCCTCCTATCCCCATCTGCCTTTGCCCACCCTTCCCTCTCATCAACCCCCCCCCCCCCCCCGTGCTCCCCTGCCAGCTGGAGCAGGTGGTTGAGGAGAAAGGCGGAGTGTCGGCCCAGCTGCGAGCGGTATCGCAGACCCTGAGGGACACCCAGCTCAACCTGGGACAGCTGCAGAACCGCTGCTATTGGCTAGAGAGCCAGGCTCCGGCCAATCACGGACAAGCGTTGGTAAGTCCAGGACCCCGTTTGTGTAAAACATTCAGGCATGAAGTTTTTCTCTGCGCCAGACACTTAGATTTGTCCAGATCTATTTATTTGAACAAAAGATGTATTAATGGCCCAACCAGTAGAAGACCGCTTTTCCTGTGTGTTGTGTCTAATGCCGTGCTATTATGAGCCCGGTGCCTTGCGTCTCCCTCCCAGCAGGGGGCAGGGTCGGCTGAGGTGGCCCCCGGAGCGCCCCAGGAGAGGAGCAGCGCCATCATCCACATGGACACCAGTGAGCCCGGCCATCTCACTCAGAGGTCAGAATGCACCCAAATGCAGTGTGTGTGTGTGTGTGTGTGTGTGTGTGTGTGTGTGTGTGTGTGTGTGTGTGTGTGTGTGTGTGTGTGTGTGTGTGCGTGTGCGCGTGTGGGTGTGTGTGTGTGTGTGTGTGTGTGTGTGCGCGTGTGTGTGTGTGTGTGTGTGTGTGTGTGTGTGTGTGTGTGTGT
>JAVQJS010146076.1:0-20393 GCA_036024795.1 Galaxias rostratus | reverse complement strand
GAGGTGGTCCGATAGGCAAAATGACATTGACCAGAAGGGAATATTAGTTTTTAAACCAAAAAAGGTTATTAAATTATAAAAAATAATTTTAGGGGCGAAATTTAAAGTGTTCATTTTTTTTTTTTTTTTTTTTTTTTGCTGTAATGTTTTACATGTGTTTTTCTCTTTCAATAGAGTTATGAGCCTGCTCCAATACCGAACCGGTCTCGACTTGATCAGGTAAAAAAAATCAGTAACTCCATTAACTTTTAAAGTGCTGTAATTAGGCTGCTTGATTAACCCAAAATTGTCCTGTTGAACAAGGAAAGCATTTGAAAACATAAGAAAAACCTGGATAAAACCACTTTGTTTAACTCAATGCTTGCTTGCTTCTAAGAACACTGCAGTTATCTTTATGGCAGAAATAAGCCTTTGATTAATTTACCTAAACCATTTTAACTGACCCCTTTTCCCCTTACCCAAGGATCGTCAGAATCGAAGTAAACAATAGAAGACCACTACCCAAAGCTTGCCCTGCAAGCGGTTGTGCTGGGATGGACTTATTACAATTTTGAAGAAGAACAGTACATCACAAGAGGATAGAAATACAAAATGGAAAAAAAAATTCCCCTTATTTAATTCGGAGGAGTTTTGCCCATGTTGAACTTTGGTAACCAAGAGCAAGTTTGCCCAGTCTTCGAACTGTATGTGCAGGGATGAGGCCAGTTCCACCATTCAAATTGCTTCATATTTTTAATTACCTTCTGTGTATTTTTAGCTCAATAGGCCTTTATTTGCAACCCCCAAACGCACATTTGTTATAATAATGATCACCTATATATCTGCACGTCTTTTTTTTTGGGTGGGTGGGTGGGGGGGACCTTTAAACAACATGCTGCTGATATTCAGTGACTGTTCAACTTGTGGTGTGTGTTAGAGAAATGTTAAGTGCTTATGTTGGTTATCCTGAAAAGTGAGCTTCACTTTATTGAGCCTTGACAAAGGTCTGCTAACTATTTTTGGCCAGTTAAATTTTTTGTGTTGTCATAATGAACCGCTATAATTTCCTTTTTGTCTAGGCTAGGGTTTATCTTATTACATTGTAGAAGGTGATGCTGCAAAGTTCTTTGAAGAGATTGAATGGATCATGTTAAAAGTGGTGACATTTGAAGGCATCAAAGTAAAAAAAAAAAAGGGTTAAATAATGTATTGCTTGGCTTATCACTGTTTATTGAAAACAAGAAATGAAATAGTGCAGAGTGAATGGCATTTTATTTACGTTTTGAAGAGTGGAGCCTTAATATTTCATTACAGCTATAGTGTCAATGAGACTTTAATATTTGCTGTACTGTACTGTACCTCAAGTGTGTCAGCGTGAGATTCAGGGAAAAGATGTTGTCTAGAAATCATGCGCTCTTTAAGGAAGTCCCTCTCTTTTTCTTGTTTATGGTGTAGAAATGCAAACTTACTGTTTGAGTTCAGGTTCTCATCCAGACGAAAAGACCTTATGTTGTTTGTTTTCTGTGTTGTTTTAAACCATACGGTAGCTGTTAATTTGCTTGGTTCCCAACCATTCCAACAGGGATATCTGTATTAATTAATGTAAGTTTGGGGATTATGTAGCATGTATTGCTTTTAAAAATCAAGCTAGGCGCGTAATTCAGTTTTTGTTTCTTGTCCTTTTCTTAACATGATTAAAATATTGATATTTTCATCGCTATAACCCTTTCACTTCATCAGAAACGTTAAGCTTTAATGTACTGGCAATGTTAACAGAGAATGCCTCAAATGTTTAACCTTAAAATTTATTAATTAATGTTGATTTATTGTCAAAGTGTATGAAAACCCAGAGACTAGTCTATGGTATTTGTGTGTGACTTATTTTTGGACCTGCTTGCTGTATTGTGTGTATGTCTGTATGCGAGTGTGAAAGACAAAAGAGAGGGCGTATGGTTATTGAGGGAGACAGATTTATATAACGATATTCAAACTGATTAATGAGAATATATAGAAATTTAAGAAAACTAAAGTTTAAGTCACCCCTGAATTAAATATGCATTGTATCAAAGGTCACTATATCACATTCTTAGATTTGATCATGGTCATTATTAAAAGTATACTATCTGTTGTCCTTGGTCTTTGTTTTAGAACAGCTGCTTTTATCATGGCTTGACTTGATCAGTCATATAAGCTTTCGTCCCTCAAGACACAACCCTTGTCCTTGGTTCTGTACTCATACGAAATATGTAGCTTAAAGGACAGTAGCCTGCCCCATTTATTAAAAAAATGCATACGCATAATATGCAACAAGGCTTCTTTACCGAAAGTAATAAAAAGGAAAAACATATTCTTCATAGGCTTTAAGGACTCAAAATAAAAAATCACTTTTAATCTGCCCACCAAGACCTAGACATGTTATATCTGAACATCAAAATCCCTAGTTCACATTCCGTTCATGCAACCAAAAACTCAAAATCCTATGTCTGCCTTAGCTTGTTCAATCAATGTTGTGGTCTCACTTAAGAGCCTATTTTAGGCTGATGCAGGATACAATTCCATAAAACATTATTGTTGTGTTTGGTTGATAGTTAACGCATGTTCCTCAGGAGCCAGGTCTTTAGTTGCATCAGTCTCTAAGAGTTTTTAAATAGATTATTTTTATTGTTTTTACACAATAGCTGTAGTCAGTTACCACTAACAGATCACAAGAGCAAACAAACACACTCACAACTAAAACCACACAAGATCAAGATCAATCTCACCCCTGGGAACACCATCACTAGTGGGCCGTTGAGCAAGGCACTTACCCCTAGTAGTTACAAGGGGACTGTCCCTGTAATCTAATTGTATAACGCTTTGGAAGCTTGTGCTACATGATATTTTCTAAATGTAAAGCACTTGCATTTCTGTCAATTTAAATCTTGAAATAGCTTTCTTCTACAAGTGCAATGCTGTTCATATCTTAGCAGGGTAAGACACGAATGGCTGTATATTGTTCCAAGTCTACCCGATGGTCATCTGCAAAAACGAGAAACACTGCAACACCAAGAACATTAATCAACGTTACGAGTAAGAAAAGCATGTCCCAGGAGGCAGTGACTTCAATCATGTTGCCAGAGATAAAGACCAGCACCAGTCCTATGAAACAGACAATAATACATTTACTTTAGTTAATTTACTATTTAATCAAAAAAATGTATATACCAAATGGAAATCGATAGCCATGAAAAATACCTGCAAAAGCTCCACATGTGTTCATGAAACCTAGGAAAGCAAAATACTTTTTTAGTCAGTCAAAAATTCTAACTGCAATCCAACACATTTGCATATGAGAAAGTAATTTATCATATCAATTGAGTAATCCCCTTGACTAATACAATTACTATTCAATATGAAGTTCCACTAAAATAATGGCAATAAAAACATTAAAATTCAGTAAATCCCAATATATTCTGCTATATTCAACCTTGTCTGACCATATAGAGCTCCGGCACATGAAGGGGCGAGGTCTTGTACGTTCATCGATACACCACTGCTCAAGGATAAAAGACAAGGATGTTAATGACACCCATATTTAACAGTAATAAAGTCACAGTGAATCACAACAAACTGTATTGAAGGCTTGTAATGAGTAATGCTCGAGAGCAATAGTTTTTTTTTACAAACCTGCTTGTAAAGGTACTAAAACCAATAGCTAAAGACATGGAGGCCACAGCCGAGGAGAAGGATAAAATGTTGCACAGCAGCAAAATAAATACACTGGAAACACCCATGGCAAAAAACTAAAAATGAGAAGAGCAAAAATACTGATAGTGGGTATTCATAGAATATGTCAAGCGTATTCCATGCAGAAGTAACTAACCTTGTGCATGTTTTTATGTAATTATGAATTGGCATGCATTGCATTCTTTACTTATTGGACCTTGAAGGCATGTGTGAGGCTGTTTTTTTATTGTTTTTATTTTTAAAAAGAACATACCTGCATTGCTTTCCTAATAGATGCAACACCAACTCCTTAAAGAAAAAGGTAATCACCCCTCAAAAATAATTTTATATAATTAATATTAGGAAAAGCATTTCATTTATTAACAAAGTATAAAGCCTTATACCTTCTTTAATTAGATAGTCTGAGCCAGAGCCTCCTAAAATAGCAAATGGAATGGCGACCATCCATGGTATTGTGTTGTACAACCATGCCTAAAGGGAGACAGGTTATGGTTTAATTGTCACGCGATGGTTGCAATAGTTAAGTGTGCTAGGTTTAGTATTAGGTTAAAGTTAAACATGTGGAAACAAGCAGGAATGGGGAACAATTTCAGCGTCTTTTAGTGTTTTGAAAAGCGCTTTGTAAATATATTATATTATATAATATATAATGTATTATTATTATTATAGAGAACAAAAGAAGATTATGCAATACCTTGGCATGTGGAAATTTGTCTTTGAAAAATTTTGGCATCCAAGACATTAAAGTATAAAATTTAGAATTGTAACACAGGTGAGTGAATACCATAGCACTGAAAAAGTTGGAGATGGAATGAGTAAGATGGAATCATGTGCAAGTGATATACGTAAAAAAAAATACATTTAATTTAGGACAATATCTGTCTACCACACAGATGGCTTTCGAAGCAGGGTAAACCAGGATATGTTTGGCAGAGTGAAGTTGAACCCAAGGCTGGAAGGCATTGGTTTTAAGACAACTTGTCCTGTACAACAAAAATATTCATACTATGAAACATTGTTTCATATAACATGAAAGTTATATGCTTATATCCAATAAAAGATATATTTAATATACTACATAATATATAAAAAAATATTATACAATTCAATCTTTAATTATTAAAATACAGAACGAATGATGGGTGGCAGCTGTATATTAATTAATACATTGATAGGATAACAATGGGAAAACAATCATTTAGTATTGCAGTTACCTATTGGGACACACATCCACACCATCAAGACCCAGAGTCCACATAGAAGACCAGTGCAATAAAACACACTTTGCCAGCCGTACCACTCCAACATCAGAGATCCCAACCCCCCCGCCATCAAAGTTCTAACACAAACAGAAATATTAGTATACAAATATATTTTTAATGATTGGTTTGGGTTTTGAGAGAAGTCAGATCACCTAGCTTGGCATATCCACTGACTGTAACCAGCTTTTTAGTCTCACTGCTTATATCTTATGTCAACTTATTTCTACTCACCACATAGTTTCATGACGTCAATGCAGAGGCCTTTTTCGAGACAGATTTATCAACATTCAACTTACCCACGATAGCAGCCCGTGCTCAGTGTGCCCATCAGAAAACCTCTGTCCCCGCCTGTTACACGGTGTGAGCACAGACTAGCCAGAGAAGGGAAGTGAACGCCTTGAGAAGGAGAATACTTTGTTACACATTACTGTACCTCAATTTATTTAAGGTTATGGGCCTAAGCACATCTAACTGCATGAGCAGAACGTCCATCAAATATAATTAAACTATATAATTTACACAAATATATACAATGGTTTCTATTGAAACATTATTACAAAGCAGTTAAAAAAGGAGCGCAAGACGTAATCCACATTTTTAGCATGTCAATCTCCTCCGAGAACAACCAATGTCTCAACATGAAAAAGGTCCATGGAACCCAAAATCTCTATCCTGAAAAAGGTCCATGGAACCCAAAATCTCTATCCTGAAAAAGGTCTGTGAACTCCCAAATTGCTCACCCTGAAAAAGGCCCAACAGGAACCGGCCAATCGTCACAGAAACAAGAGGACTTGGGCCAAGCTGTGCCAAAAGGGGCATGAAGAAAGTGATGGCACCCCAGCACATAGTGGAGAACCATAAGACCCACTCTCCTCCTAGTCTGATAAGATATAAAATGTGATTTAATAGTCACAGATGTTGAAGAATCTTCGACAGGCCTGTCGAGAACAGCACCAGAAAAGATTATATAGATTCACAAATATGTGGTCTGTGGACCTCATTAAAACATAGTCTCTCAAAGTGTTTCTTAGGAATGCTGCCAGTTTGACAGTGCATCAAATATGAGGGAAGTTGTATGAATTTTAACTCTGCCATGCATGTAATGTTTAATCTATGAAGGTTTTCACCTATCACTTGCATGTCCTCCTAGGATCTGTGTGAAGCAATATCCCCAAAAGAATCCTCCTAGAACCAAACCTGATTACATCTTGCTCCATTCATAATCTCTTGCAATGGCAACAGTGCAGATTGGCACGGCCATCCTGGCCCAGTACAGAAGACAAGTGCCTAATATCAGCACAATAGTCCATCTCCTTGCCAAGGGTCTGTGGGTAAATTTTAAGAAGACCTAAGATTATGAATAAACATGGCTATATGACAAGCATTGTCAAATGTACATGAGAATAAAAGATTAGTCAAATATCTATAGCCACCATGAGTAATTAACGTGTTTGATAAACTAAATTCTACATCCACAATGCAACAGTCTGCCACAAAGATCTATATACTAAGTAACTTTTTTAATGAATTAAGTCGACTAATTGAGTTCAATTAAATTAAGTGGAAATTAAGTGGACTACAACACGTCAGAGCCTTCTTCACTGAATGAAGACAATAACGTGCAGCTGACAACTTATTCAGACAATACAATGTATAACTTCAATTAAAACAAAATAGATATACTTAATAAATGTCTTCCGTGAGGGTTTACAACCAATTTGAATTCAAACCAAATGATCAAACGTCTTCAACATTTTAAGTATTACCTGGACCAGACGGTTTGTCTGGATGTCTCCTCTCCTGGACAACCATTAGATGACACGTAACAATCGAGATCTGCTACAATAATGTCTGACTTGAGCACAGCAAATGCCATTGAATTGTTGAATTAAGTTATTTAACTTATTGCATATTGAATTGAATCATACGAATTGACCGCACAGCAAATAAGATGGACAGGTAGAAAGCGTTTGTCTAGACCCTGAAGAGCCGAATTATTCTACCGAAGAGCGTAGAAAAACATGATACCGTGCATGCTTGAACCACAAGCAAATAACTTGTCCGGACAACCTCATGACTCGATGAACACCTGTTTTTTGCTAAATGTGCATACAACAGCTCTCAACTTCGGTATTTCCTTTACGAAAACACAATTTCTCAAAATGTATTTATTTCAGTTTTTGCAAATTGTATCTTAAAAACGTTTAATAATAAAAGGTATGTAAGCTTTATGTGGCATATCATCTATACATTCTTAACACAAAAGGTAAGCTTGCTGTGTATGTTACGAGGGACAATAGCAGCGAGTAAAAATACACCAAAAGGCACTGGGCCTCACCAATGATACAAAATGTAAATGCTAAATTCAAAATCGAAAAAAAGATGGCCTTGTGAGTGTTCATACCAATTTTTTTCTAAACCCTGTCTTCCCTCATTTACATCGTGTGCGAACTCACAGTCTGAAGATGAATCACCAGAACAATCTATCTAATGTTGACAATCAGAACCTGTGGTCAGTGGAGACACAGCGAAGAGGACGCATAAGAAAAGAGAAGTAGGCGTTTGTCTACATTTTCAGAAAATCAAACAATCAACCTTCCTTAAGGGAATACATTACGTAGGATGGCTATGACCAATCTAAAAAAACATCACTTTGCATCAAACAAGCAAACAAGTTAACATTTGTACGCTCTGTAAAGATCTCAATAAATAAACTTTAGTTTTCAAATACTTTTTATACTTAAATGAACATTTACTTCTATGCAAATTTTAAACGTAATGTACATTAATATTAGACGATGTTCTCTTGGATCCAACTGTAGCAAAGAAAACCAGATATCTTACATGTATATTCCCATTTAGAGGATTATTTACACAAACATGTTCTGCAGTGTAAATATTAAAAACCTTCTGGCTCATCTGACAAAGCAGAGAGTAAAGAATTAGGTCCAAAATAACTCAAACCGAAATGTACATATTGCTCAAGGGTGAAAATAACCCTCAGACTAACTAAAACAAAAAATAAAGACTACAATATGTCTTCAACAGTTGTAAGTAGTCTCTTAATGATCCTGACAGTGTTAACACCTGACATAAATCCGCTATTTACAATTTGCAAAATTAATTCAGGCTTATTAAACATGAAAAAAATGCATTGATTATATATATATATAGATATATATATATATATATATATAAACAGGTTACCAGAGTAGTCACTAACTATTTATAAATAAGGGATAAGAGTGGGATGCTGTCCAGGTCATTGGCTTTCTTCACTTTGGGTCCTCTATGGTGCCCTTGCTAAGGTCAGTCATTTTGGGATACTTGACTTTCTTCTGGTCCAGCTCATTCTGAGCCCACAACAGTAGTTTGAGTAGCTTAGCTAGTTTGGGTGTTGACTCTCTGTTTTCATAGTCTAGCACTGCCTGGTTAACTTCACTCCACACCTGTAAAATGTTATAGAAAATACTTAAGACACAAAAGCACATTCTATTAACAATAATGAGACTGATCATATCCACATCTTTTTTAAATTGGTTAGTGGCAAATAGATTGAAATAATCCACTGCTAAATTAATTGTGATATTGTGAATGCTGTTTACAATTTTGGTCCAGTACTACAACCCAAAACAAAGGTACCAGCATTTTAGATTTTTTCTTGAAGAATGACTATGCCACAGCCACAAATGTTTAAAATTATATTTAAAAAATGACTAATTACTAGGCAATCCCAAACGTTGGAGCGGAACTTTGGTAATTTAGGGGTCTTATTTAGATTCCTTATTTAAACATTCTGCCACCATAAAAGGAAACTGCCAGCCATAAAAGCCAAAACTCTGAGATTTCTGTCCCTGTAACACCCACCTTCTGTCGCTGCATCATGTTCAGCAAATCTCCGAAGGGTGATTCTTCTGGATTGTCAAAGGCCAGAAGAGCTAGTGTTCTTTCCATTTCTGTCAGGCACTCACGACTCTCCTCTCCCTGCTCTGCCAACTGTGTTTGGGCAAACTCCAATGCTGACTCTGTCTCCCGCAGCCTGATTAACTCAATCAAGTGCTGTTGCTGCAGTGAAATTAAATGGCATGGAAAAAGGGACATGATGCTGAATAAGCTCCAAAATGTAATTCATTGATGCAACAGAAAAGATCTGACCATCGGTAACTAACAAATTCGAACAACTTGACAAGCATTACAAATCTGAGAGAATTTGGGGTGAGACCACCACTATAGAATTACGAAGAAAGGGAAACTACTTGCGGTGTTTGTTCTTTCACTTGTGTTGTTTACATTTATATTACCGTGTGCAGCTTAAACATTCTTTATTTTAGACACACCTAACTTGAGGTGAAACTTACCTGCAGATGAAAATACAAGTAGCGATTGGAATCCAGCATTTCCGGGTGAAGACTGTTGATAAGATTGATGGCTTCTTGAATCTGTCCCTTCAGGATCATCTCTCTGATCTTTATTCTCTCGTCCAGAGAGTCCAGGTCCACACTTGGCTCTATTCCAGACTCCATTCGGAATTTCTCAGCAGCCTCCTTGAACCCCTCTACAGAAGAAGGGAAAGAACTCAGATGTATAATACAGAAAGTAATTTGTTGGTGTGCGCATTTTTGATATGGTTTACAGGAGTAAAGTTCACGCTAAGCATAGCCTAACGTTACCCGTCACGAGGTAATTCATTATAAGACGATTCATATCAGCCCTCTGTATGTGGACATTATTTAATTTGTCCATCCATTCGTCTTTCGTGATTTCTTCTGGTTTTTCTGCATAACTCATCATTGGGGTCCTGAAAAGTAATGTATAAGATTATGTAACCCTTATAGGTTATTTAATGTATGTCAACGTTAACAATCTCAATGGTTGAACTTGCATTGATCATTAAAAGAATCTGAAATGATCAACATACTGACATTTGACATAAAACAGGTATGACATCAAATAAGATTTATAATAACGTTAATTTCGGATTTGTGAAATGGACCTTGGTGATCATTCATTAGATTGTCACATGCGCTAAATAGCTTCTCTATTTTTGTAGCTGCATAAATGAGTTAACTAATGTTATTTAGTCATACAATTCACAACAAACCAGTTAGGTATGCTAGATTGCTTACTAGCCGTGCACTAGCTGTTGTTATTGATCTACCCACCGTGTTGTTCCAACTTCTTAAGACTCTCTTCTGTCTTATAATTGCAGAAAAACTAACAGAACTAACTTTCGGTAATGCGATTACCTTAGAATTTGAATGTACCGTTACAGTTTGGAAGAGATTGGAACTGAATCAAATAGCTAACATTAGCTAGCCACCTAGCATGGCAAAACTCTCGCGAGACAAACATGATTCGATTCGATTGGCTAGGGAATGATGTCATGGTTGCTAAGGAACAGGTCGATGACGGATGAGTAGAATATCGTACAAGATTTTCTCTGATCAAATGCATTTAATTCTAGGACGGCTTGAGCAATGTTTACCCCAAATAATTACATTCAAAACAGAATATTGGGCCCAGTAGTGTTCAATACGCAAAAACGCACGTTCCGAAATGCAGTTTATTTTCAGAAACTATACTAGAACAAATTATATATTTTTTTATTATGAGCAAGCACAATGAGAACCAACAACAAGAAAAAGCCAGATGTTACGTTGCTAAATTTGGATCCCATGAAACAAATGCGTTTTCCCTACAATCAGATCCTCCGGTAACACAGCGTGACTAGTCAATAGCTCTGAAAAAAAAATGTTCCTCCTCTTATCTCCAGGCTTGTAGATCTGAATGTGGTTAAGAGGCGGGGCTAGTGTAATGCTGCAGCTTTATGGTTGGTGTCCGCGAGATGCAGCCGTAGCCCGTTTATTTTAGCACTGGAACCATTCTGGAATATTTGTTTGCAAAGAATAAAATCCGATTTAAAGGTGAGCCTTCTCATAAATACTTAAACATATTTTTTGTCCTTGAAATTTACTGCTGCTATAGAAATACGGATCCGTCTCTCCTGCATCCCGGTTAGGCCAGGAATGAAACCAACATGGATGCTGTGCGCTTAAAGAAATGCTGTTGATGATGCTGCCACAGAGATTACGCTACAAGCACTGCATTCGTAGAGTTTAATCCTGCTCAAAGAAAGACCATGTACTTACAGTGTGCAAAAATAGTTACATACGGGCTGGACTACAATTGCGCAAACAAGAATGTATATGTAGGACGGATGATAAATTATATGAGTTCCAAAATGTCAATAGTAGGTTAAATATTTGGTTGCATTTTAGGGATGGCCTTTTAGGTACACTTTTGCAATCCAGCAAATTGCTTTCGTTCTAGTGCGTCATAAAGCTGGCCTTCTCAGGCTGCCTATGTCTCGCCTGGATGTCAAGATTCTCACAGCAGGACCACCTCAGCTTTGGTCTATAGGTGTTACAGTTGAAGTATTGTTTTTTAAACAAAGATATGTGAGCACTCTAATAATCTTTTTAGATGACTTACATGTATAGCTATATTAAATGTAGCATTTACATTAGCCTCGCAAAGACTATGAGTCTAAGATTGGACTAACACTGCTAAAACATGTAATAATTTGTGTGGCACATTCCTAGCATTTCTATATTGGAAAGTTAAGATTAGATTAAAATGAGGACCCATCCTACAGATCTATTGGACTTCAAGAGGCTATTTATATATTTTGGGGCTGAAGTATTTGGTTGTTGCCCAATGAGTGGGGCATTAACCCATATGTGGGCTTTTTGGAGAACTGCTAATGGTATTGGTTTGATATTATCAGTACATTTCTTTTTTTGTTCCAAATTTAATATGTCTGATAAATGTACTTGACAGACAGCTTTTAATGTATTAGCTAATGGACTAGACAACTACCAGATACATACTTTTAATTGATAACAAAGGGGTTGTAGTTCATAACATTTTGTTCAATATTTATATTAGCTTTAAATTAGTTTATGATTTTTCAAGATTATACTTTTTGTAAATATAGCCCACTGACATACCACCGCCACTCATTTAGCTAGCCTTTACATACTAGTGTGGGCATTTGAGAATACTAGCCTAATAACGCCGCACTAGATCTTAAGCTTGTGCTAGATAAATAAAGAAAAGGTCTTTTGAGTTCAATGCCAGTCTCATCATATGTCTCTGTGCGTAGATTGTGCAGGCACCAAGGCGTGATGGCTGAACAGCACAGGCAGCGCTCCCTGTCCACTGCAGGGGAATCTCTCTACCTGGTCTTAGGTGTTGAAAAGCTGGCAACACCTGATGATATCAAGAAATCATACAGGTCAGTTGTGCCGTTGCCTCATGCCCGTTCCTTGGCATTAGTAACTACAATTAACCAATTTAGCCTTATCCACTTTCATTAGGATTGCTGTAAAAACTCACTTGCATGGCATGTCATCAACAATACTTATTTTCCATTCCATTCCCCATAAGGAAACTGGCATTGAAGTTCCACCCTGATAAGAATCCAGAAAATCCAGAGGCATCAGACAAGTTTAAGGAGATCAACAATGCTCATGCCATTCTGGCAGATCCAACCAAGCGCAACATCTATGACAAGTACGGCTCGTTGGGATTGTATGTGGCTGAGCAGTTTGGAGAGGAAAACGTGAACACATACTTTGTTCTGTCAAGCTGGTGGGCCAAGGTAAGATCACGCTAAAATAGAAAAACTTGTTCTCAAGTCTGACTTAAAGTTATAGTGACACTGTTCTATTCAATTTAAATATTTTGTTATTATATTAACGATGCTTCACCAAATAACAATGCGTGACCCATTTGTTGACTATTTTACCCCGTATGTAGGCCCTGTTTGTATTCTGCGGCTTGGCCACGGGTTGCTACTTCTGCTGTTGTCTGTGCTGCTGTTGCAACTGCTGCTGTGGGAAGTGTAAACCTCGGCCCCCGGAGGGCACGGAGCCCGACTTCTATGTGTCCCCTGAAGACTTGGAAGCTCAGCTGCAATCCGATGAGAGGGGTGAGACTGACAGGACCATTGTAGTTCAACAACAATTTAGTTAAATCCTGATTTTGTTTCATAGATTTTTTCAGAGTTATTTTGAATGCATCACTGATCTCTCTGGCCATATTTTTAATTTTTACCAACAGATGCTGGTATTGATCCAGTGATGGTTCAGCCATCCGCCACTGAGACAACCCAGCTAACCTCTGATGGTCACTACGCCACATACCATACCGACACAGGCTTCAACTAACCCTTCACTCCTTACCCGATCCCATGTCCTGGCCTGCGGCCCTGCCTGCTTCCCTGCTCCACTGTAACAAGATGAACGAGAGGGGCAATCTGTTTCAACATTATAGAGAAAGAAAGAGGGAGAAATAATTAGCAGTGTTCTGTAGAATAATGAGTGAGCGTGGTCCACAAATGGAACTCTTGAAGACAACCCCCGCCCTTACCCCACCCAAACCCCCTCTCCTTTTCTTCCATCGTTCCAGTGTCCCCAGAAGTGGTCCACTCCCGCCCTGAGAAGAGAAGAAACTGAAAAAAGATTGTTTCCCTTTCGTTTCTTCTGTTGGTAGTTTTTGGCCTTCAAACTTAACCTTCATCTCACAGTTTGCCTCCCCATAGTTCCTTGCCCTGATTTTGTGTTATAACGTTGCATGCCCTCATTTTCAGAATCCATTGTCCTAATTTTGTTTTATTTTATTGATGTAACATTTTCTAATTGTTTGAGAAACTCATGTTGGTGCATAATGTTTGTGCAATATGTCAGTGTGTGAGTGTGGTTCACTAAGGGTACAGTCTACTTGATGTTTTTTTGCTCAACAGTAAAGAGAGGATAGGCTCAGGGAGGTATTGGATAGTCTGTAGATGTTTATTATCATTAGTGTATGGTGCCATCTTTCATCCTTCAGGAAAAAGCTTGGATAAGTTTTTCTTTATTGGAGGGCAAGGGGCGGGATTAGTCATCAACGAAGCAGGTGTCTACTGACAGCACCTAATATTTTGCCACTTCCAGAGCAGTAGCTTTGTTTGTGTTGTTCTTCTGTCGTGGATGTGATGCCTTTAGATGTGTGTATTTCAATTGCTAAACATGGAACCGGTAACAAGTACTAAAGCCTAATATAGTAGTTGTATTTTCCTATGCGTTTTCCACCAATACCCAGCTGTTTTCTCTGCGGACTACAGCAAGGCGAATTTGTTGATTTTATGTTTCTTTGGCTCAGTGTACAAGAATAACACATTTTATCCTGGCGATAGTGTCCTATTAAAATGCTACACATATATTCCATTCAAGGTCAGACGAAGAAAAAATGTATGGTATCAAATTATAAACAATTCAAGACTAACCAGCTTATCAGATGACAAATCACAAGGTGCGTTGATTTTACTGATTGAATAGATAGACCTTCCATCGATAATTAGAGTTATTTCTTTCTAGTGACATGATTAATCTATATAGCTAAAGCCAAGACAAATTAAGCCTAAATGTTAGAGATGGTGCTCTGTTTTAAATTCTAAACCACTTGAGGATGTTAGGTGGCAAAAATATCACATATTGATGTTTTCATACTTCTCTTCTGATGTGGAAGCTGTGTGCCGTATATATGTGTAAAGAACAGTTGATGGCATTTTCAATAGAATCCTATTTTATTTTCTAGTGTTAAAGAAAGTTATGAGTGATGTGTTTTCCAATTTGTTACCACCATTGAAAGGTTGATCGGTCCATAGAGATACAATATTTGCTCACATTGCATTTCGTGGGTTAGCACTACAGGCAGCTCTTAAAGAAATTAAATAAGTTGTTTTGTCATTAACTAAAGATGCATTTATTGCAACCAGTGTATTACTTGTAATTATTCATAATCCTTATTATGTCATCATTTATTTTATACTTCCTGCTATTATGAATTCATATTTTACTGTGGATGAGGTCTCATGGCCTTTTCTCAGCTCTAAATAATATGGTTGTTGACCTGTGTGGCCCTTATACAACGTCTCCTGTACAGTGGCATCACTAGGGGGGTGCAGGGGATGTGGATCACACTGGTGACATGTTCAGAGGGGGTGACACCAAAATGACTGTCTATAATAGTTATGTGTCGTGTTTCAACAGAAATGTATAATTTTTTATAAAAATAGTTAGTTATAATAACAAAATACATTTTCGTAAGCCCTGCTTACATTGTACTGTATCAATATAACTACAAGGCTTCAGCTCAATACTAATTTGAATTTTGAACCTCCTAATGCACTCCGGTCAAAGGTTATTACCCAACTCCAATGATGCTTCAAATCACATGGTTTTTTCTGCCAGCCCACACTGCTGGTGTTTTTATAGTTGCTGATTTTGTCACATGTCCGGGGTTTAAACTTGAATTATAGTTAAAAAAAATTGTGAAACATTAACATTTGATAGAACTGACATATCCAATGGCATTACAAATAACATTTTCTAATTATTACAAATAGCATTAGTAGAAAAACATATTTGGTATGGGAGGAGGTCCATGGTGGGACTAACACCAACCCTAGTGACGCCACTGACTCCTGTAACCATGCACTGAAAAACATAGATGTACATGTTATGCCTTTTTCATTAGGGAATTGGTAAATGCTACTGTAAATGTTATAAGATGAATGCAATGTGGGGAAATGGCTTCGTAAAAATATAATGACAAAATCAAAGTATATATAGTGTACCTATAGTGAAATGGTTATCTAATGCATTTTTAGCTATATTATTTATTTCATTTTGTCACGTTTCAAATGAACGGCTATTCGTTTTCAATGGTATGTTGTTGTGATGTGGCTATTAAATTTTGCAATGCATGGTTTAATGGTTGAGGTCGCTTGTACATACACCAAGTATAAATCTCGACTTTTGTGTTGTAGCATGGTAAATGTGTGTCTGAAAGAAAACAAGTAGATCACTGATCAGATTTGCTGTTGTTGAATAAATGTACCGGAACATTTAGCCCAGATTTAGATGTATTTTTTCTCTCATTGCATGCCAGCATTCTATAGCATTGTTCTCGTGAATGCAGGCCAGCAGTACATTAAGGCTCCCAAAAGCCAATTAATGCTTGTTGTCAGTAGATGACGACAAAACGCTTTACAAGTTCAAATTTATTTCAAAATTAGTAATAATACATTATACTATATTTATAAAGTGCTTTTCAAAACACTCAAAGACGCAATACAAAGTTAAGAGTTTAAACAAAAATATAGCAAAACAAGTCGCCGGTCCATCGCAGGGCCGACACAGAGTCACCAATCTACCAGCATGGTTTTGGACAGTGGGAGGAAACTTGAGTACCCAGAGGAAACCCACGCTTAACACGCTAAACTCCACCCAGAAAGGCCCTTGGGTCAGGTGGGGATCCAACCCAGGACCTTAATGCTGCAAGGCAACAGTGCTAACCGCTGACCAACATGCTGCCCAAGCAAGCAAGTATCAAATGTTAAAAGCAGCTCTGAAAAGGTGGGTTTGAGCAGCTTTTTGAAAGTGGGGAGGTCAGAGCAGTCACGGATGAGTCGTGGGAGTGGGCTCCAGAGGGTGGGGGCAGCGACGGAGAAGGCTCTGTCACCCCAAGTATGAAGCTTGGTCCTACAGGGGAGGGAGTGAAGGTTGGTAGCAGAGGAGCGGAGAGAGCGGGATGGGGCATGACGGTGGGGCAGGTAAGAGAGGTAGGAGGGGGCCAGGTTATGGAGGGCTTTCAAAGTGATGAGAAGGACATTGAATTGGATACGCTGCGGGATAGGGAGACAGTGGAGGTTTTCAAGTACAGGTGTGATGTGGTCTCGGGAGCGGGTGCTGTTGAGGAGGCGGGCAGCAGAATTTTGGATGTATTGGAGTTTGTTGAGTTTTGGATGGGGTGCCGTAAAGGAGGCTATTGCAGTAGTCTAGTCTGGATGTGATGAATACATGTATGAGGGTTTCAGCAGCGGAGACGGACAAAGATGGGCGCAGTCGAGCAATGTTTTTTGGGTGAAAAAGGCAGTTCGTGTTACTTGCTTGATGTGATGTTCTAATGAATGTACCGGAACATTTAGCCCAGTGTTAGATGTATTTTTTCTCTCATTGCATGCCAGCATTCTTTAGCATTGTTCTCAGGAGTGCAGGCCAGCAGTACATTAAGACTCCCAGAGAGCCAATTCATGCGTGTTGCCTGTAGATGACGACAAAACGCTTTAGAAGTTCGAATCTATTTCAAAATGAAATGAAGCCCTTAATGCTGTATATGACAAATTATGTGTAAATATCTAAGTGGTAAATGTTGCCATATCGATAATAATTTCAATGTGAACCACCAACAAGGTCAGGAGGTGTTACTTTAGAATTGAAGTAGATATTCTCAAATATGACATATTTCTGAAAATCTACAGTATAATGCGATGGAGGTAGAACTTCAAGACAAAACAAAAATACAGTTGTCCTTTTTTTAAGTTGTTAAAAACAGCATTGGACTTGTTGCTTGTTGCTAACTCGAGATCGTGTGTCGGTGTTAGTTTCCATGACTGATTGGTTTAGGGTAGCTAGCTTTCTTATAGCCTTCAGCAAGCTTTTTACACCAGGACTTGCAGGTGGAGGTGTCAAGAATGAACAGACAAGGTGAGTTTGTTTGAAATATATACTATTCTATTTTAAGGTGTGTCAATGTATTTCCAAAAATAAATCACGTGCATTCAACTGCTTGTCTAGTGTTCGAATTGGGTTTAAATCTGCGGGCTTTCAATGCGCCATAATCGCATTTTAGTATTGTGATCATGGCTTGACGTTTGACCGTCAACACCAAGGTCAGAGCCACATTGAAGCAGAAGATCATAACCTATTTGGATCAAGTGGGCCTAGCTTTAACCTAATGATATCATTTACCACTCGAATATAATGACACGTTCTAAGAGATGTTTCTAAATTGAAGCATATCGAAGCTCATAGGTCTACAACAATGACACAATTACACAAAGCTGTGGTTCTAGTCCACTTCTCGTAGTCTGCCATCTCAAAAATATATATACAATTTTTGTATCATGTATGGATTCCGTCCAAAAGTAACCGTTTTTATGTATTCAGTGTGAAAAGGTTTTTAAAACTTTCCTTGAAAGGTTACGGTGGAAATTCATCTACCAACTTTTCCACAAGAAATATAAGATCACCTTCAGAGCTGACTGATGAAGATTTAGATGATCTTAAGACTGAGCTAGCAAAGGTATGTTTCTCAATTCCAACCATTTGTGTTTCTATTATGCTTTGTTTTTATTTTTATTTTACTCTAACCAAGGTCTGGTTATTCCTCTGGCAACAATGCACATTATTTCAACACAAAGTCTCCTTATCTCTAGGTGGAAGATGAAATACAAACCTTGCATCAGATACTTTATGCCAAAGAAAAATATGCGATGGAGATCAAGAACCAGCTGGGTTTGAGTCCACTAAGTAGTCTGAAACAAAACTTATCTAAAGGCTGGCATGATGTCCAAACATCGTCACCGTGAGTAGTTCATTCAAAATGTGCATCTGTTGCCATGGAAACTATCATATTAAACTTTTGCCTCCTTGTAAATTTCATAACACCACTTTTTGCAGCGCATAGCCTCTACAAGTATAACATCTACCTGCCACATTACACTTAGTGTGACATAGTAATATTACCTTAAATTGTACACTCAAAAAGTGGCTTAGCAAATACGTTTTTGTTTAATCTGTTTTGTAAAAGATTTGGTTTTGTTTATTGTTTTTATAGGTATCTCTCTGCAGCTGCTACTTTGGAAGATATCAGCAAATCCAACACGTGAGTGGTTCACAATCAAATTTTAATTGATACACCTCAGAACGCTGCCCCTGACGGTGGCAAGGAAGAAAAAAAATCCCCCCAAAAGTTGTTGATTTAGACTCCCATGTGAAAGGTAGGAGCTAGCCATCTCTTTGGAACGGCTGATTGGATTTTCTGTTCAAACGAGATCAGAATCCTGTTAATAGCCCGACTTAGCACGAAGGGAAGTGGTACAAACCGGCTGCGTAGCAAATGACTAGTAGGGAGGATGGGGGCGGGGGGGGGGATGGTGGGTTGTGACGTCCTCCGTGTTGACAACAAAGTTACCAAACGTGATTCTCTGGCCTAGATGGTTCAGTAGCATGCACCGAGGTGTTAGTGTCTGTGTCTGTCAGTACTTGGTGTCAACTCTTGCCTAAAATACCCTCTGCATGTCTTCATTGACTTTGAACCTACACATGTTTATGAATCTCGCTCTGTTGGTTCAAAGTCTTTTCAAAGAAAACTGTCATTTGAAAGTATTATGGTTCAGAATGTGATGGAAAAACATGCCTGGAAGAGTAAATATTATCACTGATTCAGGAATGATCACATCTCTTTTTTAAATGCACTATTAGAAGTTATGGCAGGATATTGCTCTACTAAGAATATATTTTTGGTCAGTGATGTGCATTAATAATAATAATACATTATATTTATAAAGCGCTTATAAACAAAAAACAAACTCTACTTCTAGCTACAAGAGGACCCAGGACAGTCTATCCCAGGCAGGCCAGGCAACTTCTGCTGCTCTGTCGTCCGCAGGCATGGCAATCACTAGACGACTTGGAAAGATGAGGTACTTCCTACTGTCTCTTTTAACTACAACCCTTAAACATATGTGCACCCAACTGCCTTGAATGCCCACGTCATCTTTCTCTCATAAACAGTTTTTCATATATTTTAACCCTGCACTCTGTAATCTAAACGTGTCCACTATTTCGATTCATTCTTTGTTGTCCTTATCCAGTGAATCATTCATTTTAATCCTCCCAGCTCCCTTATCGCTCTGTAATCCCTGGAAAGCATGCACAGACTACTATTAAGTGATACATAGGCAGTGGCCAAAAATATATCTAAACAAGCTGTCTGTTAAAGTAAAGGGCCCAGTGTCAAATGACACATTAGAAAATCTTTCCCTTTAATTTCCAGAAGAACCCCCCCTTATCTTGAAATCTCTTGAGAGGTTTGTAACCCTTTGCGTAAGGCTAGGGCCTTAGGTGGGTATAGCTATGGACCAGTGTCTAGGTTTGAGGGAGCTATTGTAATTAATTGTGATGGTGTGAGGAAATAGCTGGAGCCAGGAATTATGTAAGAACAAAATTATTATTTGGTAAATAGCAAAATACAAATTAACAGGTTTACAACTAAACAAGCCGGCACACACAAAGTTCACATTTAGATTGAGTTACGTTAATTTCAGTACCCATAGTCTGTTATGGTTGATCTGAGCTCAATAGTCATTTAGTCTTAGTCAATTAGTCTTAGTCAGTGTTCTTTCGGTTCAATTAGCGTTCCAGTCCTTGTGGTATTTGAGTGGTTACCACAATGTTGGTTCACTACTGAAGAGGAGAATGCTGTCCTTCCGATTAGGGTTTCGGTTCTGGGCTCAGGCTCGCCATCTCCGTCAGG
>JAVQJS010146057.1:0-13847 GCA_036024795.1 Galaxias rostratus | reverse complement strand
GAGAGAGAGAAAGAGAAAGAGAGAGAGGCAGAGAGAGAGAGAGAGAGAGAGAGAGAGAGAGAGAGGGGTTTAAGTCATATAAGGCAAGATGCAGGAAAGCAGCAGACAGTAAAACAGATACATAGGTAGGTTAGTGAGACAGATGGAGAGATTGACGGGCAGACAGTGAGACAGATAGACGGGAAACAGAGAGACAGAAAGACTGGAATATAGTGAGACAGATGGAGAGACAGATAGTGAGAGACATAGGCAGATAGTGAAACAGATAGACCACCAGATAGACAGGCAGGTAAACAGGAGAGATAAACAGGGCAGATAAACAGGCAGACTACAAAGCAGATAAGCAGGTAGACAGTGAGACAGTCAGTGAGGCAGACAGTGACACAGATCAGATAACACAGAGTGCTGTGGATGGAGAGGCGAGGTTTAATTGTAGCATTAAAGACAGAGAGGGGTAAGAGTACAAGTGGAGCTAAAGACATGACACTTACTGTTGAGTTTATGGTCTGGAAGGAGGAAGACGATGATGATGATGATGATGATGATGGCGAGGATGATGAAGAGGGTGGGTGACGCAAATGGAGAGGAAACAACATCATGATTTCATAACATGTCTAGAATTCAATAATTGTTTACCATTGTTTGGAATAATGCAAACTACTGTGAAAGTGTGTGAGCTTGCGTATATATATATATATATATATATATATATGTATGTGTGTATGTATGTGTGTGTGTGTGTGTGGGTGTGTGTGTGTGTGTGTGTGTGTGTGTGTGTGAATTAATGTGAGTGTTTTAGTGTGTGACATCTACATGCATGAGTGTGTGTGTTTATGTCTGTGTTTGTGTGTGTGACATCCATGTGTGTCGGTGTGTGTATTTATATGTGTGACATGTATGTGGGTGTGTGTGTGTGCATATGTGTGTGCATGTATTGTGTTTTGTGTTGTGAATACTCACTTGGCAAATGTGTTAGCTCGTTGAAGAATTTGCTCTTCATGTTGGAGAAGTTGTGATTGGATCGGTGTGAAGGAGGGGCGGGCTCTTTGGCCTCTTCTGCCGCCCTACGGGCTCGTGCCACTAACTCCCTGGCCAACCGCATCGCTGCCCTGACACAAGGGGCGGAGACAACGGAGTGTCAATCACCTCAGAACATCAGATTGCACAAGTGTCATTCACCGATGGGTATAACCATTACCCACCATATATACAGAGGAGAACAGCGTTTAAGGTTTTCAGGGACATAGCCTATTATGGGGTGGAATGGTTGCTAGGGTGACCGTTTGTTTTAACCCTCTCCTCAAAAGCCAACCAGAAAATGAATCCCTTTTCCATTTGAATGCAACACAATTACAATACATTTAAGGCAACACAAACATAGAAAAAAAGTTTGTGTTTTTTGTAGTTTTAACCTTTTGTTGTTCTAACGTTTGTACCTATGGACACCCACCCCTGCGTCCTCACACACACACACACACACACACACACACACACACACACACACACACACACACACACACACACCTACGTAAGCTCCTCTCAGAGAGCATCTGTCGTGCTCTGACTCCGCCCCCTGGCGCTGGGAGAACGTAACAGGATTAATTGCCAAAGGTAATCCCACAATCCCCGAGGTTAACCAAATTAGGAACAGTTTGCCTGCGCTCTCTGTCCTCCCCCGTTTCTCCCCCGTTCCTCCCTACACCCCGCCCCCACCACCCCACCCCTCCCCTCTTTAGTTCAGGCGTATCACAAACACACCAAATCATATTTCTATCCAGTCACATGACAAGCCGGTCACCTGCGGAGGGAAACGCAGAGCGTTAACCCTTTAATCTCCTTGCGTAGAGGACCATAGGGAGAGGATTACACAGAACAAACGTTATAGTTACACTGACAGTTAGGGGTCAACGGTGTTGCTATGGAGACGGTATAGACAGCGAGCCAATGAGGAGGGTCGTTAGTGATATGAGTTTAAAAGTCACGGCGGTGTGTGAGTGTGTGTGTGTGTGTGTGAGTGTGTGTCTGTGTGTGTGCGTGTGTGTGTGTATGTGGGTATGTGTGTGTGTGTGTGTGCGCCTGTGTTTCTTCGTTGGCAGTCCTGAGTGGCCGACATACGGAGGGTCAGACTTCTGTAACTCGCTAAGATCCTCTGGAACATACATACACACACACACACACACACGCACACAATCAATCAATCAAACCAACACACACACACAGACACACACACAATCAAACGAACACACACACACACACACACACACACACACACACATGCAGAGACAGACAGACCTCTGTGATTACAGAAGGCCAGATCAGTATCAGATTAGAGCTGGTGTGTGGAGTGGCCATCATGAGGATTACGTAGCCCCTCGTAGCATCAGTCACCAACAGACATTAATGGCCGCCCTCAGTGGAGTGGAGTCTCAGGGTCTTTGAGTGTTTTGAAAAGTGCTTTATAAATATAATGGTTTATTTTTATTATTATTATTATTAACCTGATTAGTGTTGTGTGTGACCAGTGATGCTGGAGGGTCTGAGTGTCAATGGGAGGAATAGACTCCCAATCCCTCCGTACCTCAACCCTCAACTGTACTGTACCTCAACACTCAACATAGTCAGTGGTAACGTACCTCAACACTCAACTGTACCGTACCTCAACACTCAACATAGCCAGTGGTAACGTACCTCAACACTCAACTGTACCGTACCTCAACACTCAACATAGTCAGTTCCACCGTACCTCAACACTCAAATAGTCAGTGATATGGTACCTCAACACTCAAAATTGTCAGTGATTCTGTACCTCAACACTTAACCTAGTCAGTGATACTGTAACTCAACATAGTCCGTGATTCCGTACCTCAACACTCAACATAGTCAGTGATTCTGTACCTCAACACTCAACATAGTCAGTTCCACCGTACCTCAACACTCAAATAGTCAGTGATATGGTACCTCAACACTCAACATTGTCTGTGATTCTGTACCTCAACACTCAACATAGTCAGTTCCACCGTACCTCAACACTCAAATAGTCAGTTCCACAATACCTCAACACTCAAATAATCAGTGATTCCGTACCTCAACGCTCAAAATAGTCAGTGATCCCATACCTAAACACTTAACATAGTCAGTTTCACATGGGGTTATACTAGTTCACCCCTCCCCGCTGTAGACTCAGAGATAATTAGAGTATTTATGCTCCACTGGACCAGCCATGGAGAACAAAGCATTTACAATGGTCAATGTTTTTAATTCAATTTCAATGTGGACACTGTGATTTTGCTCACTACCCCTGTAAAGCCATATTATCTTAATCTGTCTGTTTTGTGACTAATATGTATTTACTAGTGGTGGAACTTGATTACAAAACTTAACTAATTAATTATAGGCTTTGTAATTAATTAATCGAATTTAATCGCATGAACATAATTTCCTCAAAAGCAAAAAAAAATTATGTAAATAAAATTTTTGGGACGACTTATCAAATAATACACACGACATGACTTTTAACTGAAGCTCATTTAATGGCTGGTTGAAACTTCTTGAAAAATAAATTTCATTTAATTTCAAAATTTTAACAAAGGTAAAGTCACTGTCCACAATTAAACAGACTAAAGTTTAAGTGCCAGTTTGCTTTAAATTGTTACCTTCTGAATGTAGTGTACCTCTTTATTTCTTGACGTAGTGTAAATGGTAATAAAAATCAACATAAAGTGCAATTTAAATGCTGTGTGCGTCAGTATAAGTGGCGTACCAGAACATGGTGAATTAACAAGCGTTCTGGGTTTTTTGACATGCAAACTGCGTTAAAATGCGTTAATATTTTTAAATTAATTAATTTCCTTCTTATTAATTAATTGTAATTAACGCGTTGAAGTCCCACCCCTAGTATTTACACAAATCCAGCAAGAGGTATTTTTGTAGGGCTGTGCAAAAACGTGTAATGATTATGATTGATGGGGTCAGTTGCCCCACATATAAAGAAAGGTTTAGTCTGAATCCCTGTAGATTAGGGGTCTTCAACCTTTTAGAGGATGAGAGCTACTTTCAAACAATAAAACAAGTTGCGAGCTACATTCATCTTTTATCAGTAAAATAAATCCAAATGTGCAATGATAATTCCGTTCACATTCGGTTCAATTACATTAGCCGCTAGCTATACTGTCTCCACAAACTCTCAAGCGCTCATTACGACAGGTAACGAACGTGATTGATTGATTTTCTTTGTGGGGTGGGGCAGGGGAGGTTGGATAGATGTAGAGCTTAAGTACATTTGTATGTACTTAATGTGATGTAATTTATTATATACTTGAGTAAGTAGATTGAGTTCGCATTGATTTTTTGTATTTTCTTTATTTCTTGTCTTTTCTTTTTTCATTGTGGAGCTGCTTGGCGGACTACTTATTGAGGGCTCGCGAGCTACCAGTAGCTCGCGAACTACCAGTTGGAGACTCCTCTTGTAGATTAAGCAGTTAGGTTCTGTGTTGGTAAACGTCAAAGATACGATTTGAACGCGATGACTTGCAATGCAAACGGGATCCAAATGAGATATTTAAGGAGTGACATGGACTAGTTCTATCTTACAAAAAGGATCATCCTACAATTTTTTAACATTTAAATTTGTATACCTCAGTCAATGTACTAAACCAAACCATAACGTTATTTTAATATCGTTTGGGGCCGCAGGGTAAATGTGTTGTGGATCACAAAACTGTATAACAATATTCGCTAAGATGTTTTCAAATAGAATACAGGGTTTGAAGTAAAGGATTACTTAGATTCGAAAAGAGACGCTTTGTTGGGGTGACTTCAGGGCAGCAGGTGAAAGGACCAATTGTGAAACAGAGAGGAACACACGCGAGGACACAGCTCGAAAAGAGAGTATTTTCTCACAGTGGAAAGTGACGCCACAGTTTTGACCAACCCACTTATCGGAGGTCATTCATTTGGTGGCCCCCCTTCCCTAACAGTAACTATAACAACAACCCTGTTGACAAAGTAACTGCAGACAGGCAACTGTTTTAAAACTATGTTACAGAGACTGACCTCGGGCCTAGAATCAAAAGAAGGATACTTCAAGACGTGTTTATTACTGTCTGATCTTCTTTGTCTATAATTCAAAGTATTTCTCTCTATATCTTATTTCTTTCCCCATCTCTCTCCTTTTTAACGAAACTGTCCATAAAGCCCCGATAACCTCTTTAACTTTACAAATCCCTATGATAACCTCGGAGTCTTCAGACTCCATTTCCTCACAACTCCGAGTTGTCAACAAACGAGCCTGCGTTGTACTTCAGTCACCATTTCTGCTTTCAGTAAACCCACTGTTTCTATTTTAACACTCTGTTAGCTGACAGATTGTAAAATGAACAGCCGGCAGTGGGATTTTGTTCCACGGCTCAAGGTTTGAGACCCTAATAACTTTTATTGACCTCTCTTTTACACAAAAAAAAAACTGTTTAATGTCGGCAATTATTTAATGTTTCTTGTGAAGTGTGTAATATGAATTCTGTGAATTCATAGTCTGTTTGGTTAATAAAAAAAGGGCAGATGATTGCAACATAGGGCACGGAAGCGACACGCTTTCCAACATCAGAACGTTTTCGTTGTGTTAAACTCCATCGGATATCCGGAATAAAACGAATTATTTGTCATTTTAATACACAGTGGATATGACAAGATGCCCTCATCAGTGCTCAAATCAGGCTGCATCTGTCAGTCGTCTGTGCACAGACATGTTGAAAGGGCCAGGGCCAGAGAGAACATTATTTCATAAACGGAATGGGTTCAACTTAATCTAATTACCGAGCGTCGACATGAAACCCAACCAATTAAAGTTCGTACCTTGCCAACCAATTATCTCTTTGCCTAAACTTGGATCTTTGTGCGTGAAGTTAGAATGTGGGTTTTATGTCATAATTACTAATTGCCTTTTAGACAAAAGTATTGAGATTTAAAAGCAATAAATAAATAAGTCAGCCATGTGTGATCTTGTATACTGTGACCTTCCACCGCATGCCATAAGCCTTAAGCCTTCGGCTTTAGCTAGCTGGTTTAAAACAATAAATTAAAAAGGAAACAACAGTGCAAATTAGAAAAGTAAACTTTACAACCATTGTTTACAAGAGACAAAAGCCACAACCACTCACCCCTTTTAGATTGTATCCTCCTTTACTTGAATTCCTTTTTCTTAATTGGGAAACGAATTATGGGCACCTCCGCTGCTCTTAGACATGTCGATGAACACCGCCCCCTTTCCATCCCTCGCTCGCTCCCTCGCCCTCGTTTCCTCGCTCTCTTCACTAATCTCCGTTAATATGGTCGTGTGGCAACCACTTAACCACCATCTCACCCCATATGCCTCTCTCTCTCTCTTTCTCTCTCTCTCTCTCTCTTTATCTCTCTCTCTCTCTCTCTCTCTCTCTCTCACACACACACACACACACACACACACACAAAAGTACTACTCAACTTCACCCAAACCGGAATTTATTTAACCTGTTGGCCATTGTTTCACGTTGTCTATGCATGTAATTTAAAGAAACTACGATATCTAGTTTTAAGATATTCATTTATTTGTACGTTTTAATGAAGGCATACAAATGTAAATATTCGCTCTGTGATTTTTGAATCGCTAAAAGAGATGGCTGTGAATTTCAGCACATTGGACAGCGCCTTGACATGTTCCAGCACCACTCCGCGCGCGGATTGTGCAGCACGAGACGCTAAAGTTGGCTCACCACCAAAGATTGACTTTTGAATGCAGCAGACTTACTTCTGAATGACGCAGCGTCTGTACTGCAACTTCTACGAGAAATACAAAATTAGTAAACATAATTTCCTAGTTTACTGACGAAGTCTCATTATTGCTCGTGTCCAGTATCGAACTGTGAATTAGTTTGTAGGGTTTGGCGCCATCTCGTGGTAAAACTGAAAACTGACTCACTTAATGGATCCATGCATAGTTTTTTAAAGTCAGTTCGTCACGTTAACTAAAATAATTAGAATGGAGTTATCTTATTTCAGGATCTCCACTTATTGTTAGGATTAGTTTAGGGCCAAATAAATACTCTTATTTATCATAAGCCCATCAAAATAATTAAAAGAAATGCTGCTTAAAATGTTTATTGTTCAGATTACAATGCAGATGAAATATTACCAGGACCATCTATACTGACATAGCATTCCGGAACGATGGAAGCGAACATTTGTTTAGAACTCAACCACACGGAAAACATTTAACTTTCAATGCCATTGGTAAAAGACCAGTGAGTCTAAAGGTTAGTTTGTGGTCCTGGTCGGCTGGAGACGAGGCCTGGAGCTGGAGTTTAGCTCTTCTGCCCCAGGGTGTGCTTGTCGAACAGGTACTCCGCCATCTTGTTGTTTTGGGCGTCCATCTTGGTCAGGTTGGTGATGAAATCTCCCAACTTCTTCATGGCCTCCACCTGCTCATTCAGGTAATGAGTTTCCAGGAAGTCGCACATCTGAGAGGAACGCAGATAGAGAAGACAATTTTAGCTAAACAAAATCACGCATTTAAATCCCACAAATGTTTGCAGACTATTCCAATTTCCTCTAGTCAGTTTATATTTAGCAGAGAGACCTCTCCACAACTATCTAGATTACTTACATGGGGGTCTATCTTTTCACTGGCCAACTTGTGGAGTTCCAGGAGAGCCTGGTTGACGTTCTTCTCCAGCTGCAGGGCACACTGCATGGCCTCCAGACCACTGCCCCACTCATCACGCTCAGGCTTCTGCAATGCAAAATAAAAACAACAATTGATTCACACATTATGGGATATTTAGTGTTGAGGTAGGCTTTATGTTTCAATATGTGATTCAAATGAAAACTGGTCCTTCGTCTAATTACCAAGACAAATGGTAAATCATTTTCCTGCTTACCTTGACGTCCTGCAGGAAGATGCGGCCTCCTCTCTGGTTCTGGAATTTCATCAACTTATCGGCGTGCTCGCGCTCCTCGTCGCTGTTCTCCTTGAAGAAGTGAGCGAACCCTGGCAGGGCAACGTCATCACGGGAGAAATAGAACGCCTAATGGATAGAAAGGTAGGGGGAATGGAATAAATTACAAGCAGAAAGCTGTTAGCAAAACCACGAGTCATTGTTTAGACCTGAGACATTGCCAGTCCCACCTAGGTCTAGCCATTAAGGGTCATTATCTAGAGCAGACACATTTGCATGTTCGGCGGTTCCACCCTTTATGGATAACTGCCATTTAACTGACAAACAGGGCACGTATGTGTATGTGCACGCCTTGACGCATTGCGAGAAGCACTAAATTGTCTCTCTAATACCCCAAAGTTAAGTGTATACAGAAAAAAAGTAAAATTAAATATCGATGGATATATTTAGGTAAATCCAGTCCGATTTTAGCCTACTTTGTGGGGAACAGAATTCAAAGGAATTTTGATTGATTTATTTATTTGTATTTTACATTTATTTTTACTCACCATTGAGGTGTAGGTGTATGACGCAAACATCTCCATGTTAACCATTCGGTTAACTGCAGCTTCGCAATCACGATGGTAGTTTTGACGAATCTGAGACTCCATTTTGGCAGGCGTTTTGTTTTGTTATCGAAATTAAACGGGTAAAAAAATAAATTTTTCTGACTTCTACACAAATAGCGTGGACTCAAAGCTTGAATTTCTCGAATGAGGAATGGAAAACTGTGTTGGACGAAGATAGAAGTTCCGTTCAAACACTGTTGAAGCAAGAACTCCTTTTTAAAATCTTCCGTTGTCGTCTGTAAGGAAGTAGGGGCTCGCTCTCTGTCTTTATCTGACTCGAACGCAACGCGTCAGGGAAAATTGACACCGTGCAACTAGCCTATCAAATAAAGAAAAACACAGGAAATAGGCGGGTCTAAAATAAGAAATAGACGAATGGATGCCCTGGAGGAGTTAGCAAACGATCTAAAGATAGCTTTCTTAATATTAAATTCTTTATGACAACAAACATGTCTTATTTTGATTGTGACAGATATTTATCTTATGGTTAAAGATAACAATGTAAACAGAACTCGCATTGGATTTTGGCATATGCAGCATTTCCAATTGCTGCGTCATCACTTGATTGGACTTTTACCCCTTTGAGATTATTTTATTACTTTATAGGTTTATATCACAGCGGGCTACGAGATACAATGGATTGTAGAAGATACTATAAATGTATTGGCCTATTTATGTATTTTAATTATCCGTAATAATGTTATGTAGCACTGCAGTGAAGTCTGAGTGCAAGTTCTGGAGTTAAATCTGACCTTTGTATAGACTCTATAGGGTCAAGACTAAGTTCGAAATATCCTGCTATGCATCTTTAACATAATAAATATGCATATTGGTTTATTAAAGATACCATGGGATTTCGAACACAGTGCTAAAAGTTGAAACTGATCACAGGCCCGATATATTTTTTTATATTATCACATGACCGCCAAGAACTGCTGATGAGGCACTTTCAACCGGAGTGGACTAAAACATTGCTCAATCCCACTCCACTATTTCACAATGTAGGATAACTTGCTATTATGATGACACAATAAGTTCAAAATAAAGAACTAAGTAGAAGCACTGACTGACTTGGCAATTTATTAATGATAGCTGTTCATCAGTGTTTCATAGGTACTGATAAATGTCAGTTCCACTACTCCTTCGCATGCATAGCCCCGCAAACCTCTGCCATCGAGGTTAACCTTCAGTCTTACCCTCAAACATGGACAGAGAATCAAAACGTTTTACTCCTAGTTCCTGCTAAACATCACAGGACTAACTGTACTAGACATTTATCCAAACCTTGCTTAGTCATGCTTACTCACTGTGCATGTGACAAGACCGCAAGCCGCTAATTCCCTCTGGTTTTGTGTAGTGAAAACAGGAAATGCAAGTTTCACAGTTTATGTCTGAATGGGACCTTCTAAGGACAGACACAAACATTCAATTTAACTGTATACACATTCAATTCTTGTTTACTTTCAATGTATTTAATCAAGATATTTTTTTCACAAACTGCATTAAATTTAGCGCCAATTAAATCTTACTTGTCTAAATTGAGATTCTCAGTTGAAAATGCTTTGTTTAGTCTATGACCTTGCTTTATCAATGTCCATGAAATCAGCTCTAAGAGTTTATGAATCTCTACAGAGGAAAGCACTCAATTCAGCTCCCTGCTCAAAGGAGGCAAGTTACAATGAAATGCACCCATTTAGCAATGGCAAAAGTAATACATATCATTGTTTCCCTGTTGCTTTTTCCATCCTTTCAAATGTGTTCCAAAGATATTTTTAAGTTTCAAGTTTATTTGTCATGAACACAGGGCCGACACGCAATTAAATGTAGCCACTCGTAAGAGCGGTTTAGATCTTCAGTTAGCGTCGCATTGCATCTAAACTAAACTCATTCCGGTTTCCAACTGTTAACAACTTTGTGCAGCTTACTAATGTTAAAGGTGAAACACAGAGAATTGCTGTAAAAATAGTCCATCACTGTAGCTTGCAGTTAACTATTAAAGTCTTCTAAAAGTGGCGGCTCATGTATTAATTTTTCTTGCAATGAATGTAACTTAACGGTGTCATTTTCTGAAGTTCATGCACTTGACACAAACTATTCAAGTTTGCATTCTAAAATAATTTAAAAGTGACTCAGCAATTGTGATTCAGCCTTTTTCTCTATTTTATGCTGTGTCACTATTCAGTAGTAGCATTTTCCTCAGCGACAGACACATATTTTTATGAGCCTTGGAAAAGTTTATAATTTTATACATTGAACAAGACACTCCATTTAAAACCGTATTCCAGATTGGATGTAGAAGTGATCTGTTAATCACTAAAACTTCAGTATTGCCAAATGCAGTACCATGACAAAATGTTAGTATTATTTGGAATCTCTCACTGTTAAGGTATCAGTTATTGAAATATGTTAAACTTACTCTGAGAAATAAGACCTGGTTATTGACAACGTAATTCAAACTCGAGTATGTATGATAATAGTGTAATAATTTTTCCCTAATGTATTCCTTTGAAGTTTTATCTGTTCCGGCGCTCCCATTTCCAAGATTGCCTTTCCCTAGTTTACCCATCAGCAGGCAGTTGGTTCCCCTTTTCTGCCATGTCATGGTAATGACTCAGCATTACAGTTTGCACTCTCATCACCCTAGGCAACGGTGGAATACTGGGATTATATCGGAGATCTAAAGAGAGTACAGTGTGGATCTTCTGTTTGTATCTTATTAAGACAGTTCCTGCACTGGAGTCAATTAGTTTAGAGTCCTACTAAATAACTGGATGGACTAAATAATCTACATGCACTGATCCTTTACCCAGAACCAAATAAAGAGGGGGAGTTGGTATTGTGTGGGTTTAATAGGAGAGGTCTAAATAAAACACATGGATGTACAATAAACGTGTCTTATGAGGACACTAACTTTGAGTCTCATATGGTAACTCTGGATGAGTTCTTAACAGAACACATGGATCTACATTAAAGGTGTCTTATGAGGACACTTGTTATCAGCTCCCAGTCCTAACCTGGTAACAGTGGATGTTACAACATGTTCACACAGTAAAGACGCACAGACCATGGAATCAATAATCTATACTGCATGGGCCCTTTTCCTCAGACATTTATGACTTTGAGCCAGACATTTCTTATCTTAAAGGTGTGATATGAAAGTTCGTCAGAGAACACATAGATCCAGATGTGCCCTATGTGGAGTACATGTGTTCATAAGGAACAAAGAATGGATAACTAACAACCCCGTCATAAATGTTTTTTTTTTGTTTTATTTCAACTTTCACATGTTCTGAACGGTGCACGTACAGATAGAAGCTTCCTTAATGCTGCTGTTATTCGATGTAGGCTATCCAGTGCAGGGACCAGAGAGTTAATTCTCTAATCATCGCCATAAACAGCAGGCTTTTCCAAATAAAAGCATCTTGTTCCATCGTTTTCATTAATATGAGTAACACGAGTTAGCGTGTGTGTGTGTTTGTGTGTGCGCGTGTGTGTGCGCGTGTGTGTGTATGTGTGTGTGTGTGTGTAGGATAATTTGGATAATTTGACTTGACTTGTAAAAGGATAATTTGACTTGTATCTATTGAAAGGTGTGATTGTTTGTTCATAAATGCCCTTTCTAATGTATTTATTGATTTAATCATCAGTAGGCAAAAACATACGCTCAGAGAGAGAAAAGTTCCAGCTTGAAATGTTTATTGTTCAGATGAGAAACCTCAAGTGATATTAGGTCACAGGACGTTAGTGAAATGATTTGATGACATTAAGGAAATAAATAAACATATAAGAAAAATAAAATTGATTGATTGAACGCTAAATTTAAAAACAAAGTTTAAATTCCGTTCTTACATTTCTAATATCTATTAGAATACTACTAAGTTTGAAGGGCAAATTGACCGTCTCTTTCATTTAAACTCAGATGATTTTAAAGAAAGATGTTCATTGATAAAGAGAAGGTCTGTGTAGGCCAGAGATGAAGCCTGGAGCTGGAGTTTAGCTCTTCTACTCCAGGGTGTGCTTGTCAAACAGGTACTCTGCCATCTTGTTGTTGTGGGCGTCCATCTTGGTCAGGTTGGTGATGTAATCTCCTAGCTTCTTCATGGCCTCCACCTGCTCATTCAGGTAGTGAGTCTCAATGAAGTCACACATCTGAGAGGGGCAGGAGAGAAGAGGGAGTGAAATAAAGACCACACAGTGAAGAAGTACACACATCCATGTCTATATTACAGTGTGTCGGTTCCTGGAGTTACTTACATGGGGGTCTCCCTTCTCACTGGCCAGCTTGTGGAGATCCAGGAGAGCCTGGTTGACCTTCTTCTCCAGCTGCAGGGCACACTGCATGGCCTCCAGACCACTGCCCCACTCATCACGCTCAGGCTTCTGCACAATCACAACAGAGATAATTCGAATATATATACATATATATATATATATATATATATATATATATCCTACTCTTTTATGACACATACTCTACATCAGGATGGATCTCTGTTTGGATCTGAATGTGTTGTTGACATGTAGTGGAGTGTAGATTGTAACATGTAGAAAGAATGAGTCCTATTCACTTAGGATCAGGTGGCCTGTGTAGTACACATCTAGTTGATCCTGTTTCTATAGTGTCCTTTGATGTGACCTGTGACAGCTGCCCGTGTTCTCCTCCTCACCTTGACGTCCTGCAGGGAGATGCGGCCTCCTCTCTTATTCTGGAAGGACATCAGTTTGTCAGCGTGCTCCTGCTCCTCCTTGCTGTTCTCCTTGAAGAAGTGAGCGAACCCTGGGAGGGCAACGTCATCACGGGAGAAATAGAACGCCTAGAGGAACAGATAGAAGGTGAGGGAACGGAATTAGAACGACAAACAATCAAGAGTCGTTACTTTGGAGAGTAGGCTTAGTAGACTAGATACAATTAAGCCAATCTAAGTATGACACAGCAGAATTGGACCTTAGCGTAATGCAGACTAGGGCACTTCAGTGTTGGGCTAGTCCACCAATCCTCATAATATTCTAAGGAGATGTGTAGAACCTCACTCCCTTGTACAGTGATCAATAGTTTGTTTGGTCAAATGATTTATACGCAGTATTCACACATTTTTTATCAATGTCTAATCTGAGCATCATGTTGATTTAGATGGAAAAGGTTTAGCATTGTTCCAGTTTATTGATAAGATTGAATGAAGGCCCAATTCAAATCACACAGTTGTAAGTTGTAGTTTTACTCACCATGGAAGTGTAGGTGTAGCTGGCGTACATCTCCATGTTCACCATCCTGTTGACTGCAGCCTCGCAGTCGCGGTTGTAGTTCTGACGG
>JAVQJS010146041.1:0-10000 GCA_036024795.1 Galaxias rostratus | reverse complement strand
GAGCCACGCACATGGGTAGCTCGCGCACACAAGCTATGCATGTATTCTCGTTCGCCTTCGCTGGACTTATCCAAGTTCCCGGCTCCTCCACTCTTCCCTCGCTCCGTCCTCGTCCCGGCCTCTTTCAATCAGACTGCGCCTTAAGCCTCGGCGTTACGGTGTGACACAAAGCGACACTGGCGCTGCAGCGAGTTGAGAGCGCGCCCCTAATCCCGTCACTCGCCTCAGCCTCCTCCTCCTCCGCCGCGACATCTCACGAGTGTTTGAGCCGAGATGCACGTTAACCCCTCAGACAGCGCCGCCATTGCCCACCCCCCACCCCACTTCATTGCCCTCACCATCACCCGCTCTCCAAAACCCCACGGCGCCACCTTTACACCCCGTAACCCTTCTTCCTCCCTGCCTCCCTCCCTCCCTCCTGTGTCCGTGACCCCCGTTAACTGGCTCCTTTTTCTCCTCCTCGTTCCTGCACTAGGGGGACATGTTGAGGATGGAGGGGGATTAGTGGTGTAGTGGCAGCATGAAATAAGTCACGATGAGAAAGAGAGAAGGGGATACAGAGAGAGAGAGAGAAAGAGTGAGAGACAGAGAGAGGGAAAGACTGTAAGCAAGCTGGGGAAGGGGTTGGTGGGGGGAGGGGGGTTGTTGGGGGTGGAGATGGGTAAAAATGACAAAGTAAATTTACCCTTAGCTGCCCGGTGAGTCAGAACCTCCAGCAGCCACTTCTAAAACCATCTGTTCCTCCCAGACGCCTTCAAGACTTCCAAACCATGCCCGCCGTGTGCGTACGCGTGCGCCACATAGAGAGGGAGACTGTGTGTGTGTGTTGTGGGAGCGCGTGCCATCGAGAGCAGCCATATGGGGAGCCATTACCATCCACCCCGCGGCGTCGTCAAAGTGACAAGCGCGCCGGTGATTTAGCCGCGGCGAGGACGATGGATACCTCGCCCGGCTCAAAGTCATCCACGGCGGAGTGCGGCGTCGGGCACCACGGGCCCCCCGCGGAGGGGAAGCAGTGGGGCTGGGGCGGGGAAGGAGGACAATTAGGCTCTCTCCTGTTTGTCTTCATTAGCCCGAGACGTTGGGTTGCCATCGTCGGCTGAGTCATCATGCAGCCGCGTAATCCGTTCTGCTTCCCCCTGCTCGCCGGCTTTATAGGCCGGGAGGATTTTTATCTGGCAACCCGAGTGTTGTGGCACTATAAACTCCATAAAGCCACAGCAACGCTCCAGATATGCATATGAGCCGTCTCTCTCGCGTCGGATTGTCAGAGCGGGTTCCTCATACAATAAAACATGCCCGGCGAGAAAAAATCCCAACCTGGACTTGCGTGGCGAGCCATGAGATCAATCCCCTCCCGTGTCGAGGAACGGTTGACGTTCCCAGCCCTCCAGCTCTGATCTCCAGACTGAGAGGGAGAGAAAGAAAGAGGCCCAGGCACCGTGCCTCCTCGCCTCAGACGTCTCATTACAGCCAGGCATGTGCCTACGCCCAGCGCCGACTGCCATGTTGTCTCTGCTGCCTGTTAGGACACATTTGTATCAAAAGGCTTGCTCTTTCACTATGTATTTCTCTCTTTTTTTTCTCTCTCTCTCTCTCTCTCTCTCTCCCTCCTATCCTCTCTCCTCTTGATGTGCCCTTGAAGAGAGTTGGCAGCAGAGTGGCCCAAATCCGGTCTATTAGAACTCATCCCTTGCATGTTTAGGTTCTGTCTGACATGGCAATTTTTCACGCACAGGGAGAAATGGGCAAGTACTACTGGATTACAGTTTAAGAACACATGGCTGACTTGTCGAGGAGGGACGTGTTCACCCAGTGTGGGGGGGCGGGTGCGGGTGTGTTTATGTGCGATGGTGCCAAGAGTTTTTGCCGCATCGTTTGTGTGTGTGTGTGTGTGTGTGTGTGTGTGTGTGTGTGTGTGTGTGTGTGTGTGTGTGTGTGTGTGTGTGTGTACACGTGTGTGTGTATGCGCGTGTGGGTGTGTCGAGAGCTGGTATGTTGGTTGCTTGGTGGCACAGGTCCACTTTGTTGTAATCTCTGTCAGTTCCAGTCTTGGAGGGCCGCGGTCACGGAGAATCAATTCAACTCATGCTGTGGTGTTTGGAGTGTGGCCCCCGAATGGAGAAAGAAGAGGCAGCAAATTGTTTTCTCAGATTGCTACATTAGTGACTCTGTGTCCAGGATACGTTGAACAAACTGGTACAAACGGGTTACTGTGCTCAACTAACCAGCAGGCATTTGTAAGATAAAGGATGTAAATGTATAATTGTGTGTATCGTCGCAACTGTAATAATTTAGTCTGTAATATTTGGTTTGCACATTTTTCTTTGTGATTTTCTTGGTGTACTCCCTCTAAAACACTGCATGTAGCTGGTGCATCTAAATCCATTTTGTCGTTTAACATTTTAGAGAAAATTAAATTTTATTTGTTCGCTAGAGTTCATTATTCACTGGAGTGGTATTTCATTTTCAGATGTAATAACCTTTAACTGGGAAAGATTTATGAAATTGCTAATTTACTCTGACTTAGTTGTAATGTATTTCAAGCCTATCTCAACCACACCGCAGTTAGAAAAAAAAACAGAGTCTCACTGGAGTGAAACAGGACTAAGTAAATGTTTGTCTTTTTACCTTTATCAACCTGATAATGATCTGCAATGATTAATGCTAGTAATTTAGCTGTTGTCATGAACAAGCCGCCTGGCTGCGCCACAGAACACAACAACAACAAAAAAGAGAAGAAAAAAAAGAAAAAAATGCCTAAATGAGAATTTTCCAACAAGTGGAGTGGGGAGAGAGTGGCCATAAGCTCCAAGCAATTAACGGATAGTGAAGGCAGTCTCTGGGCTCCATGGCTTCTTGAGCTCTGATTAACTTTTCAGATTGCCTCAACACTTTGGGCTAAAGAAGCCATAGCAGCCGACGTCATATGTTATTGAAAAACCCATTATCTTATAGAGGGAGACGGGGACCGGCGTTTGTAGACGGAGGACCGAAGACAGTGGTTTTTGTACTTCTGCCAAGGTAATTCCCTGTCTCTCATGGAGTGGTGAGGGTGCTGCGTGTCCTCTGAACGACGGCCCTTAAGACCGATGGCATGTAGAGTCGGAGGATTCCCTGAGCCGCTCTGGTCCAGACAATGGAAGACCAACGTGTCCAGACCATCAGTGTGGCAGTAGCCTCTCGTCTGGGTGTCGTCGCAGGTGAAAAGCTGGAGACACGCGCACCTCACATTTGTGCCCGCATGATTGTAGGCCTGGTGTTCAAACCATACGAGGCGTCTCTGTTGAATTATTTCAGCTGTTTTTTGGTCATTGGCCCTTGGCGTTGACATTTTCATTGTGTTTGGAGAGCCGCCGTGGCTCCCATTAACCCTCAGGCTTTAGCTTCACTGTGTCATGCTCGTGTTACGTCGAGACATGGAAAACTCATTCAAAGGTTTGAGCAACCTGTCTTTCACTTTAACCAAAGAGCCTGGAGAGGTTAAAGATGGGAGAGAAAGCATATTACCGGCTATGTGGATGGGGCCAACCGCGTTTGACAAATGTGGAGACTGAGGAGCCAGCTGGTGACATTTTCATTAATCCAGCATCACGTAGCATGTAGCGTGCATTCGGCACGTACAAGCTGACAAATTGACAAAGTGATTTGAGACAAATAGCAACTTGTCTCGTTTAAGTATGGCTTAAGGTAAGCCTGAAGTATATTAGCGTGAAGTAGATGTAGCTTTTTGCTTGATAGTTGTAATGTTCCAAAGCAACGGTTATGCAAACAAAAACAGTTAAAAACAACAACATGTTTTCCATCAGTTCTCATAGTCATTTTTGTAATTGCTTTCTTACCCATAACTAATGCATAAGCCAAGCAGTGGTTCAACTCATTTTTCTAGACAAACGGGAACTCACAAAAAGTTGAATTAAAACACATAATGTGGTTCTTGAGCGTTTAAGTGTTTTTTCCTTTCTACTGTTTGCTCTCTAATTGGCTCAATTCACCTTTGCCCTCCCAATTGCCTGCATGCCTTTGGAAAACATAATTGAATCTCACATGAATATTTAAAATAGCATGTGTGCAGTCAGTTCAAATACCCTCCAGAAATACAACATACTGTATAGTCTATAATTTCAGAGGAAGATGATTGTGAATAAATTGATTATCCATTATTAAAAAAAGCGGAGTATCATCACATTGTTATGAGCACGAAGGACATAGCTAATTGGAAGATTTATTGGCTATTTCCATTAATGTTCTTGCCTACTCTACCATAGTGAGAGTTACCCGGAACAATCGCTTCATATTATAAAGAAAATGTCACTTGTACGGAATGTTCCACTGAGTCTCCCTTTCCACCAGCCCTTACCTTTCCCTCCCTCCCTCCCTCCCATGCTGCCGGCTCGTCCTCGTCCCTCCCTCTCCTCTCCGCTCCCTCCGTCTCGATGGGGCGCACACCAGCTTCCTGGAGATGAGAGGATGATTCATGATTGACTGGTGGAGGGGCTGAAGACATATTAATCAAGTGGCAGGAGCGCCGTGCCGCCATAATGCAAATGGAGTGTTAATTGAGAGCTGGATGGCTGTGAATAATGGCTTTCCAGCTTTCCAAGCCACCAGTGTGTTTCACAACAATAGTGCTGACAACAAACGAGTCAACGGTGCGGAGTGACAGCAGTGCATAACTCCTGTGGTCTGAGGTAGGCAACAGGGTTTCTGGGCTGCTGTAGACGGAGGGTCGTCAACCGTGGAACACGTCACTTCTTACGTGGATTATGAGAGGAAAAATATTCGATAAAAAATAAAATGGCTTATGAAAAATGATTAATAACGACTTATTCAAAATGAATGAATAGTCTGTGTATTTCCAACATATTTGTGGTTGTCACTGATAGATATGTGATCATGCAAGTTTAAATAATTTGTTTAGTCAGTAATTTGTCAATACAGCACACGCTTTACTGTTCTTGGCTATATCTCGTTGAATTAGGAAAATGTTTGTTCCATCTTTCGATCTATCATCCTCGTCTGCCCTGGTCTACTCAGTGTATCCCTCTCCATCTTGGAAACAGGCCTTTTGGCAAGCAGTACTTCTCTGTTCCTGGTGAAAGCATCGTGAGCTCGGAGTGAGTCTGTTCCTCGCCACTCCAAGTGGGTCTTGAAGAGGCCTGTTGTAAAATCTTGAAAGCCACGAGCTTAAAGCACAGCATCTGCTGCTCCCTTCTATGTCAACAAACAGCTGGCGTACACTTACCCGCGTCCCTCATAGGAGACTAATCGTCTCATTAAGATTTCCACCATTAGAAAATGGATGGAAAAGATAGGGAAGCTGGCTAATGCTATCCCGAGTTGCCGTTAATTACACTGCATCATGCTGCTAAATGAGCGCTGCTAAGGCAAGGATCCTGCAGGGAGAACATGGCGGTGTACACTGGATCTCTCTCCCAGCCAGACCCCCTCTGCACGATCATCAGCAAAGCTGCGGGATTATGACGGCCTCGATGAAGAAGCCCCAGCCTTCAAGGCACGCCACAACAGTTGTACGTTAGCTACCAGAGAAGGAGCAATCTCATGAGGATCTTACCAAAGATATGTAGGACCGGAGCTTGTCTGTAAGCCTGGGCTTGATCCTCCTCTGGTTTGGAAGCATGCTTGAATCTTTCGGACAGTTTAGTGTGTGTATTTTTTTATTTTTTTTATTAAGGGACTAATAATCACATAACACAACTTAATCATGAATTATTTTTGTGTTCTGAATGTACACTAACTCACAAAACATTCAAATTTGAATTAGTTGAGTCAAGGATGTTATAGTTAATCTTTCTGTCAAATAATTGAATGGCTTTGAAGTTTCAAATTCCTATATTCCATTACACCTGTTTAGCAGTACATTTTAGTGGATGGCTTTCTATGAGGAGGTCTTTACTGTACATCTCACAGCCTTAAACATGTCTATATTCATACACTTTTCAACCAGTGATGTCTAATAAAGACCACCCATTGTCTAGGAGCATGGGTCTAATAAGAAATAGCTGGCAGTCTGATATATCTCTGTAGGTAATTAACTTGTATTTGCTCTGTTAAACTATTCACTCTGCAAAGCATCTTCACTCCCGTTTGACTATGTATTCTATCAGTCCTCCATGGAGATAGTAACAGGTGTCTGGGCTGCTGACACATCTGACTGTATCTTAATTTGATCATTATCTAGGTATCTATTGCAAAGACATGCCCTCAGATCACTTGATTGAAATTACCTCTGGGTCGACACTGCATTTTCCACATCACTGAGTTTTGCTCCGCAAAAGATAGAAAGCTAGTCGCTCAATAAAGATTTAGCTCATATTCTTGGGAGGATGAAATTAGCATATTAATAGACGGATGTTCCTTAAACAGTAAGTCTGTTAATTAATCCACAATGGATTATTTCTCTTCTTTCCCTTCTTTATTTTACAATAATTTCACCACTACAATACCCATAGATGGGCATCTTTGTGTTAGGGTTAGGGTATGTATGTATACAGGGTACAAGCAAAAACATGGCAATCTGATTTGTCAAGTGGTTCAAAGGATCAAGGATTGACAGTATTTTCAATGTTTGGCTTTTGTTTTGATAAGCCCTGTAATGTTTCTTTACAAATCACAACTGTCCATTACTTTGTAATCTACAATGTTTTCTATATCACAATATTTTCTATGTAATTTTTTTTAAGTGAATTATTCAATGTTTGCTTTACTTCAGCCTGACTCTGCTCTTAGCATCACATTGATAGTTTTTTTGCATGTCACACCATAACATCAGGTTTACAAATGATAGATATTATGCATATCTTTATATAGATATATATTTTCATAGCAATAATTTCTAATGAAAAAACAAACAAATTGATTCCATGCAGGTAGTGAGGGAACAGAGAGAGCTGCATCCAATTTGCAGCGCCTCACAATCAAGGTCACGTCTTCCGCAGCGTGAGGTGCAGAGCGGCGTGTAATCACGCTTTAAATAGAAAAGGTTCTCCCGATGAAAGAGCAGCGTTATCAAATGTGTTCTTCCATCTCCCTGGCGTGGCTGCACGATGAGGTGGAGAGGCGGAAGGTCCCCGGGTTAGGAGGAGTCAGCTGATCACAAATAATGCCCCTGGTCAAGGGCCCCCTGGGCCCTGTTCTGCCCTGACAGCCCTCTGATGCTCTGGGGCTCTTGGGGGCGGGGGGATTGGGGAAGATTGAAGGCTGGGTTGATTTTGATTCAGCTCCAGAGTGCTACTCTTGTAAGGCCCCGAGCACTAAGTCGAAGGGGCTGGGGTAATTGGAGGAGCTTCATTAGGAGACGATTCCGATCCCCGGAGCCCGGGCCTAGCAGGAGGGAATCAGCTTCCAAGGGGCCGGCTGGATGGAATAGGCGTCACGCTGCGTGCTGAATTATACACTGCATATACAGCAAGCTTTGGCCACTGAGAGCATGACGATCCTTTTCCTACACTCTATCACTCTAAGACCACGATTAGTAGCGCCAGATTATTAAGCATTTCCTTCAAAAACGTGAAGAATATTAGAAATTGGCTTTCAAAGTGACTCCACTCACTTAACTATTCACTATTCACACTTAAGTCTCATTTAACTATTGTTTCAAAAAGCTGAACCTGTTCGTCTTTTTCCCATCCAATAAATAAAATAAAAGGATCATTTTCAATTCTGATGAGATTGTTCGGACACCTTGATCAATAAACTAGTGAGCGGCAGAATCATTCATTTCCCCCCAGAATGTTCCTACAGGATCCACACACTTAGTGGTCATGTCCTTATATCACCATGGCAACAGCCAGCCGGAGTGAGAGAGCCGAGGTAGAGGGTGACAAGTGTCCTTATCGGCTTATAATATAACAATAACACCAGGCAGTGATGCCATCTGCAACACTTCAACACCTAACACACACACACGCACGCACACACACACACACGCACACACACACCCTCCAGACATACATGTTTTGATCCTTTGAAGGTTTCAACTAATGCTATTCCTGTCGCTTCTCCCAGGCATCATCTTATCTCGCCGTGATGTCTGCGATTACCTTCGCAGGCGCCCCTCAAAGTCAAAGCATATTACTTTCACCTGCCATTGACATTTACATTGAGGGCTCGTGTTGTTCATGAGATCTGGCACTGTTGCATTGACGCCTTGAAACGCGAACAATAGCCTCGCTAAGCACTCGACACTCCCTCCTCAACTGCAGTTCCCTCGCCCGCTCCGCCCGACACAAACTATAGGCAGGCTTTGAAAATGCTAATTGAAAGAATTCAACTGGTCAGTGGGTTGATGGCCAGACAGTGTAGCTCGATTGTGTGATGATAGCGTTCGTGGACCTTCACGGGGCAGATGTGATGCGGTCTGCCCCTTGTGATTGAACCCGCCCTGTCTCAGGCTCGTCATCGTGCCCTGCGCCCCCATGCTGCGAGGCCCCTCACTGGGGCTTTTCATACCCAAATCCCATCATTTCTCACTTAATCCTCATTCAGAGTGTAATTGCAACCCTTTGCATCGCGCCGCCGCTAAATCGGCAGCCATCTTGCCAGCTGTCAGCATGTCCTTTCCCACCAATTTTCTCAATGAAAGTCGTCCATTGGAGATGGAAGTCGGAGGAGGCACTTGTTTACACCACAACACGTGACGGCGTGTCAGGCGTGCCGCGGAGCGACTGAATAGGGACGGCGATAGGGATCACCAGGAATAAACCAATTAAAATTCTATAGAAGACGCTCGAGGGAGCGGGAAGGCTTTTTCCTTTTTACACCTCTTTTTTTTTTCTTCTTTTTTCTTCTTTTTGGGGAAATCTAGGAGGGTCTCTTCCCTTCCACCCGACACGGAGCTATAGGCACTGGCGGCCAGCCACAGCTGCGAGCATACGAGCGTGAAAAGTCCAATTGCAAGCTGTTGTTATCACATACTGCCTTTTTTATTCCTCCCGCTGCACAGATTGTGATCTGCTCTCCAGAATTTAACATGGTTTAATGTCCCTGCTATATGCCTCTCGCCCTTGCTCATGCTCTTTCCATGCATGGCGTTTCTCTCTCTCTCGCTCTCTCTCATTCTGTATGAATTCCCGTGCTACATCGCTGTGACTAGCCAGACGGTTTCCTGACCTGGTTTAGGAGACTCTGAATATGCAGCCTGGCGATAGCAAACCAATTTATTTATCTTTCTGCCTGACTTGACCCCCTTTTATGGGAAGCAGATTGCCTCTAAAAAGTGTATTTTTGGAGGAAGGCCTGATCTAGTTTGACTGTACATGCACGGGCGCCGATGCCATTTCCTGCCCATCATTTCCACGCCAAGGTGTTAGGTGAGCACCCCAGATTTTCTCCATGAATAAAGAATGACTGGAGAAATGCATTATTTATCGGCTTTGCCTAACAATAGGTGCAGCCAATGCAGCTAGTGTACCGGTCCCTGGGCACATGTTAAATGTTCAGCTCAGTGGTGCTTTTAGTTTCTCTCTCGTTTTGTCTTTGAAATGGACTTTTTTTGTCCGCTGGCATTATAACATTTGCATTATTCAGATGACATTTGAAGTAACTGAATACCCTCTAATATTGCTCATGTAGATGTACTGAGATATGAAGATATACATCTTACGTATGCCTTCAAGAGATGCCTGCCCACCTTTATGTCAGCAACCTTCATATTATTATTTTCCATGCACACATGTACTCTGGCGTATAGTGGATCCAAAAGAATAACCAATGTGCATAGTGATCTGGCCAACGTGGCTACATTTCATAGGTATTCACTCTCGTTTGAATGAGCTCACAAAGAAGTTATTGGAGATTTTATCCATGTTTGTTTGTTGTGTTCATGCGGTCGCAGAGAACGACTTTGCGAGACGGGAATCCCACTCGGTGAAGGGGCGCCATGCATCAACTGCATTGTCTGTGTATCACATAAGCATGGCTGTGTATGTCCACAGTTTAATGAGACGGAGTAAAAAAATGGGGGGGGGGGGGGGGGGGG
>JAVQJS010146031.1:0-21196 GCA_036024795.1 Galaxias rostratus | reverse complement strand
TTTCTCTTCTCTTACTTTATTTTTTCTGTTAAATTTTTTCTCTTTCAACCTCTTTGTCCCTCTCTCACTCTCCGTGTAGTTAACAGACCTGTTTACCACAGCTAAATGGAGGAAAGTTATTATTCCACAGGGAAGATAAACTGCAGCTGTTAATGTTACCTAGTTATCCCAAAGTTACCTTCAAAGGCCCTTCAAAGACTTAGTGGTATAATGGAATTTGTAACTCAACTGCACCACAGCTTGGCAACTACCCCTTACTGCATGTTAGATTGCAGATACATTCCAGCAATCTGGCATCATACTTGACTAATGTCTTCCTCAGATCAATCTCACATTCAAATAAAGGTTTACTTTGACAGAATAGGGTTCGCCTCATGCCAAAACTGCAATTCTTTTGAATCTGTTTTTTTCCAGTTGAAGACAAAATCTGAGTTCCCTTGCTGAAGGTTTTAGTAGTTTGTTCAGTCATAAAAACATAAGACAAATTAATATTTTTACTTATATTCCGCAAACGGATGCTGGCACTAGTATTCGTCTGCCACAATTTATGTTCATGCAGGCAATCTACTGATGAGCTCTGATACTTGTGTTGATTGATCAATGTATGCGTTTCTTCTGACACTTCTCTCAAAGACCCACATCTCAGATGATTAATGGGGAAATTTTCTTCATGCTCTTAAACTTGGGGTTTAAATACCCTCTTGTCACGCGTTGTTCTTCAGCCAAACTCTTTAGCCTTGAGAAAAAGTGCTCTGATCCCATCACTTGCTGCCTCACATGCAGACTGGGTTGCTAGGCAACTATGCCTGGTCACTCAACAGAGTCAGGGATTACGGGGGTAGGCTTTTTGGGGCAGAAGTGTGTCTGTGTGTGTATGTGTGTGAGAGTGTTTGTGTGTGTGTGTCATTTTTTGTTCATGTAGCAAAACCACCCAGACAATGGTATCCAAACCCCATGTCACTGTGACGATGCGTGTGTTCTGATGTTAAGGATTGTGGGCTAACATATCAGAAGGTCAATGTGTACACAGTATCTTCCAGCCTTCCTGTATCTAGGCAGCTAAAGCTGAGTTTCTATTCCAGGATCTTGGGGAAAGCATGATTGAAATTCCTGATGCTAAAGCTCCTGGCTCTGTTTAGAGGTGTAAAATCAGTTTACGTTGGGAAACAGGCGGCAGATGGAAATATTTGGTAGGGAGCAGAAAAGTGAAACAGTTTCCTTCACGCCAGTGATTTTTTAGATATCTGTGGTAAGATCAACTAGCCTATGTGATGAAATTCCAAACCAAACTTATAAGGTTCAACGTTACATATAGAAAAAGTGTGAGCTTGTCTGTTGAATGACCAACTATAGAATAGGACAGGGTATATTTTATATAAATTTGAAGGAAGATGTTGAGCACTTTCATTGATTCGGAGACAGTCTGATAGTATTACCCATGTTAATTATTAAACGTAAGTAGCCTTGCTGACCCTGGATCATTTTTTTTCCTGGTAAGAACAACTTGCTTGAGCACCAGAAGATTCTGTTAGATGTATAGTATAATTTGCTTTACATTATTGGTGAAATTGTTGATGTCCTCAACCTTGCATTGTCGGCCCTCGCTTTGTTAAGCTGAACCTTATGATCAACCACTGGACAGCAACAAGCAGTGTATATGATACTCCTGTCTCGTGCTTCCATAGCTTAACTGAAACCAGAGTAGCATGAAAATGGCAGAAAATTGATTATCAATATGATTCATCATCAGAAGGCCATCGGGTGGCACTTAAATAACAGTGAGTAGAGATGAATGATTGAGCAAAGTACCATTACTCATTGTATTTGACAATTCAAGAGGGAGTAGAACCTCAGTGTAGAGGACCTAATTCCATGATTCCTTGTTCAGGCCTGTTTTACTATTAGAGAACGCAGTCCCTCTCCCAGACATCTGCGTTACTAAATGACCATAGGCGGTATCTAGTTTCAGGTTGGGTCAAGGAAAATGCTATAGCTTTTGACCTCCGCCATCTGTAAATCTAATTCCCCAGGTCTTGTTGGACACAGTGTTATAAATGCTTTTAAAGGGGCATGAGGTTCAGCCATTAACCTTACTTTAGTGTGAACATGCGTCACGTTTCCATAGACTGGGGTTTGAAATACATATAGAGAAACATACAGTTATTACGAATCAGCTCTTCACTGACAGAGGAAGCATCAGAACACCTTTTTGAGCGGTGCACTTTGTCTGTCTCACACTGTGCCTCGTCACATCTAACCAAACGCACACAGATGCCATTTTCAGTAAATATGCTACACATCAAAGCTAATCAGAAGACTTTATGCTGACTCATAAACCTTATGAGCGTACAATCCTAGGGAGGGGGATTTCTATTAAAACCGGGTGCACAACAGTCTGCTTGGCACAAGTTGTTCTTTTGAACCTGCTGGGCAAGCAGCCTTAGTGGTTTCCACGAGCCTTTGATCTCAGAGGCAGACTGTGCACTCAAGGAGCCAGCTCCAGACTCTCATGTCCACAGAACACATTGCCCAAGGCCTACTTATGCAGCTTCAGTTAGACTTCTTTTTCCAGGTCTGGGTTCAACATGATTCCAGCATTGTGCATATGTACAACTGTTGGGACTACGTCCTTAAGTCACGTTAGGTGTTGCAAAACTCTGCCAAACAAGCATATTGCGGATTTGCTTTGGTATTTGCTGATAGAAGACATTTTTGATTGGTTTATTTGGTGTATCTTTATTACCTTTGTTATAAAGTTATCAAGCAAACCCCGCTGGGATTGAATCATGATGTGCCTTGCTCATAAAATTACATTTCTCTAGGCCTTATAAAACTAATTATTTGTGCTTGTTAGAGTATTTTTTACACATTGTCTCTTTAATAAAAATTGTTCTACACCAATTATCAATATTCACTGTATCAAGAGTGTATCAAACGCTGGAAAATGTTTATGTCATGATTGCAAAACACCCATGGCGTGTTTATAAATTCTAGTTTCTATGTTGTTTGGAAGGTTAAAGCTCTTGTTGGATTGCTTGTTCGATGGAAATTTTGAGGAAATTGTGAGCCCCACTAGTTCCGCTCACTCCCTGTCCTTTTACACCAACACACTGTATGACCCTCTGTTGAGATGACGTGAAACATCTGTTATAGAGGACGTATGACAGAATCAGCTTCTACCTGCTATTAAGGGAGTCTCCGATTAAGATCAAGACAGACACATGACTGAGTTACATAATTCAGCAGCCTGAATAAATTGTCTTACAATGATGCTCTCTCATCCTCGCATTTTATCTTATTATGTCCCTGATGAGCCCAAATTATAATTTTTTTACTTTATTCCAGGATTTACTGGATCTGCTTGGAGAGTGTCCTGTGTTGTCTTTCCTGGTGCACAGCGAATCCAGTTGGAGTGTGGGGGCACCCTTCTCTTACTCCCAGTGATCAAAGCCACGTTGTGCTCACTACTCCAGGAGGCTAGTAGCTCCCCTGCTAAGCCACATTGTGAGTCTTTGAGGCTGGGAAATGAAAGGAGGAAGTGCATGGCCTACATCCAGGCATCACAAAGAATGCATTAAATTGGCTTTCCTCAATGTTTTGGAGTGTGGAAATATAGACTCAAAAGTAAAGTGTTCAAAGGCCTAGGCATGGAGGTTTGGAACTAAAATGAAGTTTATATTGAGCTTGTTGATCTTGACTCTTTTGTGTTCAATAGCTCAAGGGGTCGGCAGCAAAGGACAGCAGGTCAAACAGTTTAAGAGTTGATTTGAGGGCCTGCTGTAACATCTTTTTGGTGCTTCTATAGGCGTAAATTAGTGGGAACCCCTTCTGCAGTGAGTACATCCCTACATGTGAACGAAGCTCTTATCGAGGTTTGTAAAATGTGGAGGATTTAATTTGCTACAAGCAGAAGTCACAGCAGTACGTGCAGGGCGTTGCTAGCCAATCGGATGAGCTACGTGTTATCTAGTCACAGAGGCAACCATCCAGTCCCTTTCATCCAGTGCTGCTTGTTGCCAGGGTTGTTTGTACCCTGCGGGGGAGAGGTGGAACTGGAGCAGAAAATGTAATGGAGAATACATGTGTTTAAGTTTTACTACCTGAGTCTTGCCGTTGTCAAACCAACATTGTTGATTTTAGTTTGAAAACCAGTCAAACCTTGAAATGCAAGTGATCTATAATGTTATAGTATGTGAATCTGTAACTTCAGTGAATAATGATAGTAATAATAAATAATTATGTATTGCATTGTAACATGTAATAAGCGTGTATGCTAAGAAAAGAGCTTCTTTCAAAATGGTATTTCACATTTCAATAATTCTGAAAAGTAAATGTCAAGAAAATCAACTTGTCCCTCAGCATATCTCTTTACTAATAGTATTTGTCACAAATTATGGTATCCAAGCTTTTCTATCTACTGCAATAGCATGCACTTACAGAGGGATTTCAATTACAGAGATGTTGTATTTTTCTTAACCTGGTTCCATTCCTTTGTCTGAATAGTGCATGCACAGAAGTAACAGCAACACTGGTGATTTTACCCTCACTCTCTGTGACCTAAATTCCATTGCACAAGAGAAAAACATTTGAATCCTTTATGTGAAAACAACACAGAAGATTATACCATGTAAGATATATTCAATACAAAATAACACAAATTTAAGGATCAGAACTTTTTTTGGGCAGTTAAAATATGTTTGTACACAGTGTGATGTGATGGTGAGAAACCTGTACTTGTGGTTTTGCTTGTGGTGTCAAAGTAATAATAAACACTTGCTATAATTTTGAAGCATAAATGACAAGGTTAGTTGGTGATTATTGTGAAGGCACAGCAGGTAATATTTTTTTGGTTTGCCTTCTGTTAATAATATAATAATATACTATAAGTGTCTACAACCCAAAACTGAATAGTGTGTTCTACTTCAGGTTTTTGAATCAATTATTTCCTGAAAAGTTAATGAGCTAGACTGTTTCAAATATCATAATGATTGAGGCTATCTAGACCTTTGCCAGTATGGCGCGAAATCAAAAGCCGGTGAACTATCCAATACTAAGTATGGCACAGTTAAACATCTTTAACAAGAGAACAGTCTCAAGTCTTTTGGGCACAAACTACAATCAAATATCCCCCATGGCCTTTCATTCCATGGGTCTGAGATTCACATTTCTACATTATCTTATGATACACACACATTATTTAAATATTGCATACGCAAACTTGGTGTTTCAGTATTTTATGCATGGTACAATATACATTCATGAGGTGCAATGTATTGTTATAGACCCATGTATGGTAGAGTTCAGTTTCAATTTGGATCTTATGCTAATGAATGTTAGAGGGCCCCTCACGGGCTTCCACTGTGACTGCTTACCTACCCCTGGAATGACTAATAACAGGGCCTACTTTGACCTGAGGCACTCAGGAAGTTGAAAGATGTAGTTAAAGTGTGAGAGTAAACCTTGAGACATGGGCTCGGTCTGAGGTTAGCGTGCACTCGGGCGTCTTAAGGTTTCTTCATCACAACAGGGTTGATTATAATTGGTGGGCTGTGCTGGTTCTGACAGGTTTCTGACACTCACACTTCAAAGCATCTGTCTCAGCAAAGGGACGTGAGGCATTAGGACGTAAAATTAAGCCATATCTGAATGAACAAACACAATAGTTCAATATGTATTTTACTGAATAAATAATAATTTGGTAATATATACTTAACATGGTATGGAATAGGGAAATAATTGTACAGTACTGTATCAAAAAGGAAACTGCCTGGAACATTCTCTAGGCTCAGAGATTGAAGATTACATAAAGTGCTAAGACAACTAAACAAGATTCTCTTCCCTGTCAAAACCTACAGCTGCCAAGTAAAACAGACAAATTATAGTGATCTGAAGATATTTACTTTGCCTCATTGACTCCATCCATTCGATGAGTATGACAGCAGTCAACATAACATTTTCACTCAGTTTTGCAATTTTTGTTGGTGCACTGCTTGATGTTCAGTTGGTGATGCTGAACATCTGATGCTAAATAGAGTAAGGATTCACATTGTGTATTTGGGATTCTCTATATAAGTCAAGAAATTTAATTGAGTATAACTTTATTATATAGTACCGGTGCCGTTAATTCATGGCCCTGTGGGACATTCATTTGATAGAGATATAGCAAAGTTTAGCACTAGCTATTGCTGAACTGAAGTGGTGAGAGGATAGATTTTACCAATACGTCTTTTGTTTCCATGAGGAATTTAAACTACCCAGACAACATTTTAATCCCATTTCCTCTGTTTGATCTCCAACTTTGAACTGGTCATGAGGAGGTGAATAGCTTTAGTTCCACTTCCATTACCTGTCACTTCGTATTGAGGGCCTCTGACGTGTAGGAGGGAATTGGTGTTTTTTAGAGGAGGGTTAAAGACAGGGAAAAATCTCTCAAATGAGTACAGAGCTAAAGAAAATGGCTACCAAAGGACATGCCCACACTAATGGCAGCACACAATGAATGGAGGAGCTTTTAGGTGCATGATGCGTAGATAACAGATTCTGAGGACTGAGTTTTCACCGAATGGGATCCAGTTTCGGCAGAAATAGCAACAAAGACTTATAATGTTTGCATTTAAAGGCATACCTTATAAAAAATTTATTTACAGTGTAGTGAGTAAACTAAAATCATAGAAGTCTATCTCCACAACAAGGTCAGTAGTAATTTGTGGGAGAAAAAACTGAAAACCAAAACAAAACATGTTTGTCCAAGAACTTCCCCTGAAATCTGTAAAACATAAAGACTCCTTAAGTTGCAAGAGTCTAGACCACTAACTGCCCTTTACTTTTCAGTTTGCCACAATGAATTCAAAATGTTAAGTGTGCGTTGCTTACTGCTTGTATTATTACAAAGTTACAGGTACAATGTTACAATAGATTAAGAACATGTGCTTAAGTGATAGCATGTTTTATAGACTTTGTATAGATTAACTGTATTGTGGGAACGCAGGGAGGAATGCTAGTCTACTAATATCAGTAGGATATTAAATGTGCATGTAGACTATTGCACCACTGGCATTGATTGCGAGCGAAAGGTTGGTTGGACTGTTGCTTAAGCACCTACAGCTTTAGACCACAATCATGAAAATGGTGCCCGGGCACCAACTGCTAAGGTTATGTACATCATTATTATAGTTTTTGTAACTTTGTTGATTACCATACCCAGCCTATCTTAATAGCAATTGATTTCAGTTTACTAGCTGCATACTGACAAACATGGACCAAGGCCGATAACAACTGATATTAGTAATATAAATGAATCAAGCAGTGATTACCATCTCAAAGTATCAGTAAAAACATCCAACACACAAATATGCCAGCATGTAGTAAACCCCATTTGTTTTATTTACCGAGGACAGTCCCTTCCTGCACCTGTGTTTTAAGAAGTACCAATGTTTACAATGTGTTTTGCCCATTACAGAGCCAGGGGCAGAGCTTCTAATTAAAGCAGCAGTAGGAGGCAAAAACACACACAACATAGACAAGGATGTAAGGACACACACACACACAGAAATGTGCACCAGTAGTATCAGACATATAGGGCTAAAGACAGCTATGCCTTGTCAGCATGCTTGTGTCTGATCAGTGATTTTGCTAGTTTGTTTTTTAGACAACAACTGCATAGATTGTGTCATCTGAACATTACTTAGCTTGCTCTTAGATAAAGGTATAAGGGTATGAAAAGCATTGCTCTATATTTTGAAAGTCAGAAATAAAAATACATTGGAATGTGGAAGTGTTTCCTTTCAGTTTCCCTTTTCAAAACGACAAAGTTGAACCACTGACAACTCAAAAGACATCAACAGAGTAAGCAGCTTACTTGATTATTTTCACACATGCACGCAATGCTTCAAGCTGTGAACAACTCTCCCATTTGCAGCATGAAAGGAAGCACTCTTCTGCCAGAAAATAATGCTCAAAAACGTTGTTGTAAATGTACATGTTTTTTCAATGTGACTACACTGCCATCATCTGGCAATACTTGTCATGTGGAACTTGGACATATTGGCAACTAAACATGTGAATGACAAAAATAACATTTCTGTTACAATGCAATAAATAATTAACAAATAAAATGATGCATAAAATAAAAAGCCACAGATGTATCCTCTCTATATATTTATCTTATTTTCTACCCAATGTGCCATGGGAGCAACAACATGAGAAGTGGCAGTGTTGAACAGGTTTATTTAATAAACCAAATTGAGAAATTTCAACTTTGAGAATAAAATACTTTCTCACACACAAGTTTCATATATTTATTGAGTCTGGCACGTCGAGAGCAAATCTGTCTTTAGTGTGATGCACACTTTAAGACATAATTGTCTAAATTGGATTTTATTAACCATCTAATTTGGTAGGATCACATTTATGTAATATATACATAACCTTTATTATTTGCCCTGTTAAATAAATGCACACAATTTTGCATAGGACTTGTGCTTTCAGGGTCTCAATGAGTAAGGTATGACCCAAACGGTAGAACAGACCTGATGAAACTTATCCTAATAGAAAACAAAAGGCAAGAACACTGTGTAATATCCGCTCTACAAGAAGACCGGTTCTTTACTTAAACTAAAGCTGCAATGACCCTAAGGGAAACAAGACCAAAGTCTAACACATACATGCAGGCATTACATATGCAAGCCTCATAAGACTAAATAAACCCATGCACAAATCATAATCAAGAACCAAAAATGTGCATAGGTGACATGGGAGCCCCCTGCTGGTTCATCATGATTCAAAGTTCAAAAAAGTTCAAAGTGTTTTATTTGTCAAATGCACAGTATATATAACACAGGATAATTCTGAGCAAAGAAATTCTTATGAAATGGCAGGCAACAAATATGTAGAACAAAGCCAAAATATCCATACAAGAAAATCAATAATAAAAAGGTAACTAAGATATACATGTGTACAGATGGGGGATATGGTCTGTGGGAATTGGGGTACAAAATATTTTAAATATATAAAGTGCAGGAGTGTTGATGAATATGTGCATAGGATTGTGATGTGATGATGCACATTGAAGGTACATAGTGAGTGAGCATACATATGAGGGTATGATGCATCTTATTGATATTAAAAGTCTTAATAAAAAAGAAAATACAAATAGTTTCGGTAATGCTGTGAATGCCTTTTTCTCAGTCCAGCACAAGAAGGGTAATATGTCTTCTTTTTGATGGAGTGCAACAGCATTAAGTGCACTAATATACACATGCTAGCATGACTAATTATCCATACTTTACAAGTTGACTGTCGCAAGTCATCACTGTAGCAACAATTAAAAGTTGGTTTAAAATCAGATTTAGTCCACTTTAATACAAATTTTCAAAAGGAATGCAAATAAAAATGCAAAACATTACACACAGGGGGCGTGTTTCATTTGGAAAAAATATACCATCAAAGCCTTGACATAGTTTTGTAAATTTAAAAATACATATTGAGAGCTATCAATACAAAACAATCACGGCAATACTTGAACTGATTTTAAAGTAAATGTAGTAAATAATAGAACCTATTCACCAGTATGTAAAGCATATCCAACACCTATGTTTTATTTAGTGCATGTACGTTAGATACTACATACGTTATGAATAATATTACTGATCTGACCTGCAAAAATCTTGTTATTAAATCATTATTTATGTTTTTGCAACGATGGCAATCGATGGTTGAAACCTCTAGATCTACTACTACTATATACTAGGATGACTGTCCTAAAAGCGGTTTCCCCCTTAACTCAAACAGTTGATGTGCTACTTTTATCAGTCTTTTTCTGTACTCAAGATTCTGGTAGTTACGTTTTGGTACACCTTGGAAGCCATATATTGCACCCCACCAGGCAGCAGCGATCGCAGCAGTGGAGTCGCTATCACCACCATGAAAGAAACCATGCTCAGCAAGCTTCTCCCAGGAATCGCCTGCACATAGGAGGGCATCGTAAGCAATCATGGGGGCATCATGCCCACTAGCACCTCCAGTTCTCTGAAAGGCGATCTCTCTGTAGAACGCCTCCCTTTCGGTAACCCCATACGGTTCTGGGAAGTGGGCTTTGCTCTTTCCATCCAAAATCACTCTCTTTGTCAAGTAGTTTCTCCAAGCATTCTCAAAGTATTCCCTGAAAATGTACACAAAAATATCATAGGCTATTATTAATTTTTCCCCTTCACTGACTAGGAATTAAATACATTTCCAGTATATTACAGATTCAAAAAGTTATTTACTACAACTAATAAAAAAAAGACAATAAACGATAAATAAATAAACAAAATTGACAAGCATACACACGCGCACGCATGTCCAAAGACATGAACTCAAGCCTCACAAAGCTCTTGGCATCCACTAACCAGTGTTCAAGGTTTGCTTCAACACAGTGGCCTGCCTCGACAATATACTTCTTGGCCTTTTCTAGAACCTCCATGAGGCCGTGGCCCCAGGCCTCCACAGGCACGGTGCTCCTCACGGCATAGGCTGTGAAGAGGGCAGCCGCCAGGGCCCCTAAATAGCCTGTGGGGTGGTGGTGGGTCAGGCGGCCACTCTCCACGCTCACTGCTATCAAGAGATGCTCCTGCTCAGGACCAGGGAAGCGAAGGCCAATGCACATGGCCCGCATTGCGGCCCCACAGCCCCCACCTTTATTATTAAACGGGATCTTATAATCCCTGTCGGTTCTCCCCTTGTGTTTAGCTATTGCATCACAGCAGGTAAAACCTAAGGAAAAACATTACAAAACAATAAATTATTGTATAATTATATCTGCTGTCAACATTAAGCTATAATAGTGATAATGATGACAAAAAACAAACAGCAAAACAGGTACAAAATAGAAATAGAAATACGGTGAATTGCACTCGTTCATTCAATGGGTCTCGGAAATGATTTGCAATAACAGCCGTACCAAAAAGGATTTGACGCCTGTGGCGATCTGACGACTTTATGTTCTGCTCTCATTGACTTGTGACCCTAGTTCTAGCAAAAACTGACAACTTCCCCTGACAGCTACTGAATCCAGGTCATGTGATGACATGGTAGACACTAGAGGTAGAGAAATTAACAATTAACAGGAAAAGATATATTTTCCAACCATAAACCCTAACTATGGCTGAAATTGTTAAATTTTATTGTTATGGCACTGTTATATTCACCTCTTTAAGCATGCACTACAGCAACCCTAGTTGCTTAACTCTGTATCTGGGTCATGTAAAATCAACTGTGAATATCTATCTGCATTGTGTATTTCAATCAATCACTTAGGACCCTCATGCTAGCAAGTCTAGATTCTGGAATGTTGCTTTTGACTGTGTTTGCCCTTGACTTCTATTAAGCCCAAATCCTGTGTTGGCCAGCCAGAAAGGCACAGTCCTTAGCCAACATCCCACAATATGAGTGGTTGCAATTTTAGTTGAAGTGGCAACTCTTTGCTGGTCACTTACTCTTGCACATATGTTGTCATAATAGAAAATACTGTGAGCACTGAAATTTACCTGGTGCCCGATGCATCATGTCGTTCATACAATCAATGTACTTTTCCACAAGGATCCTATACACCTCAGGTAAGTCCGCACTTTCTCCAACCTTCACCAGTGTCTCTGCTGTTGCCAAATGCATGACTGTGTCATCGCTAACTATGAATTGCTGGGCATCCAACTTGGCCAAGCCTCCTCTGGCCTTTACTTGGTCATGGATGGCCATTCCATCACTTTCAAACTCCCAGTTCCCATGGTTGTAGGCCAAAGCATCACCAACCCCACTCAAGACCATGCTGGCCTCATACTTGGTCTGAACAGTAATTTGATCAGACATAATATCTGTCAGAAAGAAGGAATAGATACAGCGAACCAAAAGTAAGCCAACATTTTTTATATTGACGTATTCACAATTAATGTATTCTAATAGCACATTGTAATTTTTATGGGAGAACTGAAAAAGTGCGGTTCAGATCTTGAAGTCTCAATATTTAATACTCATTTCAGCTGCCACCGGATACAATCAATTTTTAAAACTGTGACTAAATATTTCTTTTACACAGGAAAATAAGTCACTAAATCAGGAAGAGTATAGCCGTTGATTACACTACTGGTATGAAACATTCTGCAAGTTATTTGCCAGTTAAGGTAAACACAATGACACCAAGCAAATGGTAAGGGTCACTAGACCTGTACATAAGTTCCTACCTAACATTTTTTATTATCGTATTAGGTATATTATTATTAGGTATTAGGTCAAAGCTATAATTAAGTATAATCTTACATGAACAGGACAGTGCTGGCGTTCAAATCGGCGGGACCTGTGCCCGCACGTTAGAATATGGGTGCGGACGATTTGTCACTTGCTTAAGCTTTTCTTTACTATTGTTATGCCTATGCCTAATCAAACTGCTAAGTTTCATACCTTATTTTTGTATGAAAAAAAATTAAGCTAACCTTCGAAAAGCATAAAAAGCTTCACAGCCTGTGATGGGGGCTTAACCGATCATACTAGTGCTAGAGCAGCGTGTCTTTCAGGCTCTGGATCCAAAAAGGCCAAACACACATAAAACAGAAAACACGGGTTTTGCGTACGAACAAAGTCGTCTAATTAGAACAGATTAACCATAATTTCATCACATTCAATCCGAATGTCCATAAGGCCTGCTAAACAACTATAACATGTACAGAATTACATTTTTGATTAAAAGAAGAACGTACACTGGACGACAATATTACGTTTTACCTGCGAAATTCTACAGCACTTTCACTTCAACTTTCTTCTTCATTGTGTTCATTTCCGTCTTCCTGTAAAACGAAGCACGTCATTTTCTTAAAGTAAATTGCGATGTTGCAACCAGATCTCACTGCCAACCCTTTATTTTTGCCATGTCAAATCGAAACACAGGAGCATGATTCGCTTTTTCCTCCACCGCGTCATTCTGTAGTTACCTTCGAAGTTGCGCCGGGATTTACCGGAAACCTTTACTCACAGTATCGAAAGAAAAATCAAATCTACAAATATTTACTTGCATTAAATAGCCGTAATCTTACATTGGAATTCATGTGAATTTCCGTTATGTAAATTGTGATGTTTGCTTGTTATAGCAACGGTAACTAAGGAGAGAAACGGTGGAAGTAAACTAGCGTATCATGGTCCACGATGTTGAAATGTAAGCAGCACTGTCATGTTGGCAGTCAGATCTAGTTTCGACAATGGCTCTCTAAAGGGAGTCGGATCATTTTGTTCTGTTCTTTTGTAAGAGCCGTTCGGCTCATCGTTCTTTTATTATTATTATTTTGCGGGCGGGGTTAATAGGTTTATCATTTAAACAATCAATATTCATTTAGACGTTCCGCCAATATAATTTTCGATTCGCACGTGTGGAATTGGTTTAGCAGCAGAGCACTAAATTACTTACATGAACGACTATGTAAACATTACACAAGGTGACGCCATATCCCCTTGCTATGTCAAAAAATAATAATAATTTGAATTGTCCCTCTGGGTAAGGGAATTGGAATTTCGCTAAAACGATGTGTTGATTTTTGAGAGCTCCTTGCCACAGTTCAACGCACAAATACATCTTTTTTAAAATGGGAAAGTTTTGCAGCCAATCAGATTGGCTTTCCCTTTCAGACGATCATGTACGTTTTTGCATACTTAAAGATTCCACCCGGGAGGGTTAAGGGTTTCTGTGCGTGTGTATTTAGTTTCTCACTGCGACCTTCATTTTGAAATCTAAGGCTATTTCCAAGGTAAAATAAATAATATTTATGGTCAAATAATAATATAAATTACAAATTGCAATGGCTGAATAGCTAACGTCCATAACTAGCGGAGCTTCTTCGAATTTTGTGGCAGTCTGTAAAACTAGACCTCAATGGGCCCTATAATGCTAATTGCATCACAGATTAGTCCTAACTTTCTAGTTTCCAGGTTTTAGTTATTGATCAATTGTGTAATACAACCTGGGACTTTAGACAATCATCTGTAATATATCTGAAAGGTAATGTTACCCTAAGACGTGTCATTTTATTTTAGGTGATGTTTCCAGCACTGCGCGGGTACCTCTTTGCCATTGAAATATCCCGAAGAGATTTTCAATTCTGTGGTTGAATACATTATTAAAGAGCTGTCTTTAATATTGGCAGCACAGTGGGGCAGAGGTTGGCACTGTTGCCTCACAGTAAAAAGGTCCTGGGTTCAAGCCCCACTTGTTGGCCCTTCCGGGTGGAGTTTGCATGTTAGCGTGGGTTTCGTCCCACAGTCCAAAAACATGTAGGTTCATTGGTGACTCTAAATTGTTCATCGGTGTGAAAGTATGTGTGTGAGTTGTATGTCTGCATGTTAGCCCTGCGACGGACTGGCGATCTGTCCAGGGTGTACCCCGTCTCTCGCCCGAAGTCGCATGGGATAGGTTCCAGCCCCCGGTGACCCTACATAGGACAAGCGGTTCTGATAATGGATAGATGTCTTTAAAACTAATAATTCAATGCAACACATCTGGAGTTGTTTCTATACAAATGTAAAATGTTTACTTTCATAATAGCACTATTACTGCGGTCCGCAAACTTGTTAAAATTGAATAGACATTCCAAAACTCTTCTGTTGGCAGGTTCTACTGTGGCAAAGCCATTAAGCCTGCCATTGCAACAGGCAACACATGCTGAAAACCTCAACTCTTAGACAAGCACATTGCACAGGTTGTAGCATAGAAACGATAAGGCACTTACAAAAATAAAAAAAGACCATTAGTGTACAGACAGATATTGCAAGCATGTGTTGATATGTTGAGTTCACATCACAGATTTGGTCATTGATGACTCATTTCCACTTAGTGTAAAACACTATACCCCTCACAGAAAACGAAATATCATTAACTAAGTACGAACATTTTTGACCTCCTGCGTTAAGTAATTTGTGTTGATGGTGCCGATCCTGGTAGGGCATGACCTAGTGGGTCTATATCAGTGGTTCTTAACCTGGGTTCGATCGGCTGTCAATCTCAGGGGTTTGGCAGAGGTCAATACACACACACACACACAGTGCGTGTCCAATCCGTACCGGTTCGGTGAAGGGTACGGTGAATGCGCTTATGAAACTCGCAGGGTTTAGTGCATCCCCCAAAGTAAAAAAAAAAATCACTGGTCTATGAAAACATCACTAATTTAACTTCAATTGAGAAGTTGGGAAGAATTTAACAAAAGCTAGAACAAGCATTTTAATTTCTAGTCGGCCTTCATGGATGTCCTTTCCTCGTTTTGTTAAATGAGAGCTGCTGTCTGCAATGTATCATCATAGCCTTGAAACCAAAAATAATAATAGCACGTTACAAAAATAGTAACGTATGTTAAACTATTATGGTAAAGTATGTGTGGATTATGTAAAATATAATACATTTATTTGTTCAAAAGGTAGACTAGCAGTACTGAAGATAAATAATTGACACTGGACCACCATGTATTACGTTGATGATGTTCATAGCAGGGGATCAGAGTGCAGTCCTCCTCTACTGCAAAACTTTAATGGTCAGAAGATCCCGCCTTCCCTAATAGCCCATGTCCTCCTCTGCTATGACCCTGAGTTTGTCAATTGTGCGCAACCTTTTTGCTCCTTAGAGCAGGGGGAGGGGACTTTGGTATCTGGCAGCATTAAACCTTACGATAGAGAAATATGTCACAATTAGTAGTGCACTGGTAAGACAAATCAATAATGACTTTGTGAAAAACCTGTTCAGTCAGTGAAGTTATATAAAAGGTTCTATCGTTAATACAAAATGTCTTACCTGCAAAAATTGCCTCAGATTTTAAACTGAAGGTCGCAGTCGTCAGTAGTCAGTAATAATTTTTTAACCTCTCGCCACAAACGTGAAATATTTATAATCATACGTGATTGGTTAAAAATGAAAGTCATATCTGATTGGCTACAAAACTTCCTGTGGCAACCGACAATTCACCCCTAAATCAGAACTGTTGTGTTTACACAAGTAAATAGTGAATAACTTCGCATTCAAAACACGCGTGGTTGTGTATGTGACAGTGACATTTGGCAACAGAAAAATGGACGGCTATACGAGTCTGTTTTGTTTGTTTGTACCTGACGAGATCCGTACCAAAGAATCGGACCGTCCGCGAATGGCACGTCACAGCTTCATCGATAGTTCAGTTCTGAATCAACAACATTATTGTCACATAAAAATAACAGGTGAATCCTGCTTTTCTTATCATATATCTGAACATAATCTATAATACAACTTCTTATGCACATGAAATGCAGATCTGAAAAAGCATTTTTTTTTAACGTAGTACTTATTTTATTTTTGTGTTTACAATAATTGATTAATGTTAAATTTAGTAGTATTCCTAGTAACTTGAATGCACACATACGTACTAGAGGCTTAGGCACCTACTGTAATCATTATTTTTGTTGTTGCAGTAGACAGATCATAAACAGCAGAACAACCCAAACTCAACACAATAATTAATTTACAGTACCCCATTGTGTTCTTTAAAAGTCAACTTTCCATTGTTTTGAAACTGTTATTATTTTAAAACACTCTCTTAAATATTAAAGTGACTGACTATAGATGCAGCCTGGTACTCTGACTATGTGGAACAGAGGTGTAAGTCTGATTATTCATTTTGTTTTGAATGCATGAAGATACATCTATTTTGTGGTGCCAAACAAGTGCTGTGGTCCCTGCAGTTAAACAAGCTGTCAGTTAAATGTATTCTTTTTATGTGCTTCAGGAAGTGGGGACTCAACATATGAAAACAGACAGGCTTACCCATAAAGGTTGGTGCAGTAACGGACGGGGTGGTTTTGAGTATGCCACGTGATGAAACACTTCCTTTGACTGAAAGACTTGTTTCTCTTTCTTAAAAAAATATATATAACAGTTTGAGGAATGGCGGGGACAAGGTAAGACAGTACTAAACAACAAGTGTAGGGGCATTATTTCAGTTTGTAATTGAAATGTACTTACTGAATGATAATATCGGTCAGTGATGGGTCAAACCATCTTCACTTTGGTTTATTTGTTCTATTTGTATTCTTTTGATAGTTTGATAGCACATATGATGCTTCATTCCTGCGTGGGTTAATTACCTTTCTTGCAAAAACATGTATTTTACCTGAATAGGATTGAAGGGTTTTAATTGATTAAATTATAATCTTGTATACAACTATAACATTGTATAATTGTAGCATTTAATAATGCTGTTCTAATCTAACTGCGTAGGATGGTGGAGATTAAAACCTGATGTATTGCATGGTATGACTTTCAACTTCCGTAGTTTTGTATGGGTCCATTTTGTTTCCTGTTTGTAAGCAAACTTTCTCCTTTTTACATTTTTAACATATACATGTTTATTATTCGATTAAAACATGCAAATCTGTGCATTCCTTGTTTTATGCAATGTTTTTATAATTACAGGAGTTATCCAAATACATACTAAAACCTGTGTTAAAAAAAATCCTTTTTGCTCCTTCCAGATTTTTAGGGTTACGGCATTTGTTTAGGCTGCATTAAGTTGAACATGAATTATAATGAACAGTCTTATTTTATTTTATTGAGCATGCAAATCTTAATAAATTGCCATTAGATTTACATTATTTGAAAAACATTTTAGTGAGTCAGTTAAATATGAAACAGATCACGAGATGTTGGCTGTTTCTATTGACAGACAAACTTTACAGCAAGTAAGTTTTGCAACGCTTGTGAAGCAATCAGAACAGGAAGTCCCAAGACAACTTGCTTCGATAGAAAATAACTGTACCCAATTCACTGAATTTGAAAGAGGTTGCAATGGAACAACTCCTCACTACTCCTGCATGTGTACACATACTTTAAATTGTGTATTCTTAATTTTGTTTTGTCATTTTATATTTTTAACTTAGAATCACAAACCTACAGAGCATTGGGAAACCACCACCTCTTATTCAGCCTCATCAGCTCTCTGTAGCATCACAAGGTGGTGTTCAGATGAGGATCAAGAACTCGCAGAGCTCTGGGGAACGCCTCAGTCAGTCCAAGTCCATGGTGCTGCAAGATTCAGACCTTCCCCCAAAACCTGTAAGTAAGTCACATATTAAGGGACTGCGAGGCTTCATGAATATCATAAAGCATGTTCATGCAAATATGATGTTTCACAGTCAATAATCAATTACTATTAAACAAAAAGGAGGGTGTCGTTTGGGCCAAATATAAAAGCAACATCATTTCTATATGATATCGAAATAGTTTTTAGTTGAAATACATTTAGTAATATGAAAGGCTCTGGATAGTTTTGCATTTGGTGAGTTTTGTGGATAGCAAATTATAGTAGTTATGATGGTGGTCTTTCTAAAGTATGGTGGCACATTAGGTAATTATATTTTGCTTAATTGAGCTGATCTCTCTGACTAGGGCCCTTTGGGACAACCATGGGTACAAGATAAAACAGATGACCCATTAATAAAATGAGCAATCTGTTGCAACATATTTGGAATAATGTATTCACTACATACTGTTAACAATGATCTGGGTATAACCCAAATGTTATTTTACACGTATAAGATAACGGTTAAACCAATTGGCTATTTGGTCCTTTTGTGAAGCATTGCTCCCGTTTAGTTACAGGACAAAAAGTATAATTTGATCTGAACAAATCCAGTCTGGTTAGTCGATATTCACAAAATGCAATAACATAATTGAATAATTTCTGATATATAGACTATCACAGCCAGAAGCAAACATAAAACATTTTCTTTCTTGTTAGATAATTATGTAGACAGTATTTATTTGCAAAAGACCAGCTTGCAATAACAACATTTTTCTTGAGGGTAGAGAGGCACAGGCTACCCATGATAATTAACTGGTTCCCACAGACAATAAACATGCTCGTTAAGGCACACAAACTATTACTGTGACCTTGCATCAGTTCACCATTTAAGGTTGTTATTTTTCTTGCACTTTTATTTCATTGCGAATTAAGACATTCAGGTTAACTATAAGTTAGCTATAAGTTCCAAATAAGTTGCCATTGTTAGAAATTACAAGAGAGTTTATGTTATGTTATTTAATAGTTATGGTGCATGTTCAAATCCCTGTGTTGTATTGTTCTGTAAAAAATTTCATAATAATCTTCGGCCATCCTAGCAATGACAGAAACACACAAAGTGTACTGGACTGCACAACAAACAAACAAACAGAAATAGATTCGGTGAACTAAATGGTCTTATGATAGTTCTAAAGATTTCTGTAGAGATGTGAACAGTAGAGGGCAGGCCAGCGCTATGCTAGAGTAAAAATAACTTCAAGCTACAGAGGACCAACTCCAGACTCCAGTTTTTCAAGTGAAGGAAGAATAATTCAAACTTTCAGCCCTGTACCGCAATGACACAACTCAAACGCAATGCAGTTCATATCGCACAGTTCTATACATATAGTTATACAAGGTCTACCACTTTTCTACATCTATTATCACATTAATGACCAGTGAATATTTTACAAACCAATGGATGGAATATTCGATTGGATTTTTTTTATTTAGCATATTAATACCACGATGATATCACTATTGACAATATAGCTGTTGAATTATAGCCTCAAAACAGTTTGCTGTTTTTGTATTGTATGCAATCTAATCTCATTAATCCTGGTGGATTTCCACATTAATGCTGTCCATCCCCCCTATAGCATGTGTGAGACACATTGTGCTAATTAGGCCTTGTATATTTACCAAAGTCAAATGTATTTCATTACCCATTAAAGGCACAGTATCTAAACAGAAATTTTAAGTGACAAGATTTGTTCAATATTCAATATATGTTCCACATTCAATGTTATATTTTCACAGATTCCTTATTTGCATCTGATTCATTATTACAAATGAAATACCAAAAATAGATAACCTTCAAAATAGTTCTTGGGACAAAGAATGTATCTCTGCTCAATGGTTCCCTCTTCTTCCATTTACCACAGATATCCCGCCACCGGAGGAATAAGTCACAGCATAACATTGGTGGATCTGGAGTGGTAGACATTCAAGTGAGTAAGATGACCTTTCCAGAACGATGTGACAGCCCATGGTACAACATAATGGTGAACTATTGGACACACAACTATAGATCCTTTAATCTTTGGGCTTATGAAGAGAGCTGTGAAAAAAATCTCCAAAAATACATTTAAAAAATTGTAAAAATGAAAAGTAAAAACTGTTAGACACTCTTTTATTTGTATATAAAGTTGTTTGTGTCATTAGGCCTGGCCATTGGATTTTTTTGTCATTCATATTCATTTATCTTAGACTCTATTCATAATCTAATTATCTATTTTGTAAACAATGCAATATTTCTGATAATCTTGATACAAGCTGAAAATCTATCCTGTCTTTTAGCTGGCTTTTCAAGGTGAATATTTGAACAAAGCGAAAATTTCAGAAGGCGGTAAAAAGCTGAGAAAGAATTGGACAACAACATGGGTTGTTCTGGACAGTTATCGGCTTATTTTCTACAAGGACAGCAAGCAGGAGACTTTAACTAGTTTGGTAAGAACTCTGCAGGTTGACTTTGCATATGCAATTGATCTCTCACTATCTTAACTTTACTTTCTTTGTATCCTTTAACCTTACTATCTTTAAGTTATACATCTTTCTTTCTATTTGTGTGTGTGTGTATGTATGTTTGTGTGTGTATGTGTGTGTGTGTGTGTGTGTATGCGCGTGTGTCTGTAAGTAAAAGTGGCAGCAAATTTAAACGTAGCATCAATGGTGAGGGTTGGCCACTATTACCAGTTGAATACGAGAGGGCCAACGTTCAATTATGGCCTCGTATCAACCTTCAGAGAGCTTGCCTATTAGCATTAAGATTGCAAATGTTGAGTGAACGCACACTATGTGCATTTTAATTTGATTCCAGAAATGAACCATTTTCTTTTCATTTTCATATTTTTCAAACTGGCAAATTAACTTTGGCTTTGATCCCAAGGACTGGAGCTCACTCCATCAAAAAGCAATGAGGAACTGTTTACCCCTTCATGGAAACTGCTGTGTGTGTGCATGGGTGTGTGTGTGTGTGTGTGTATTTGTGTGTGTGTATGTGTGTGTGTGTGTGTGTGTGTGCGTTCATGTATACAGACGCATTTCTACACTTTTACATGTTCGTGTATGGGTTTGTACGTGAGTGTCAATCTGTATCTCACTTT
>JAVQJS010146023.1:0-20278 GCA_036024795.1 Galaxias rostratus | reverse complement strand
CAAAATGGCCGCCCAATATAGGGTAGTCTGCTATATTGTGACGTTAACAGGCAATGAGCTGGCGCCCGCAGGCTGCTAATGCTCTAGCTCGTGTGTGTGTGTGTGTGTGTGTGTGTGTGGGGGTGTGTGTGTGGGGGTGTGTGTGTGTGTGGGTGTGTGTGTGTGTGTGGGTGTCAGAGTCAGACTGTAGAATTTGTTGGATGACGATGCACTAACCAGTGCATTTGGACTGAGCAGCTGAGCTGCATAAAGCAGATTGCATCTGCCGTTACCATTGCATGACCTAATAACACATCAGAACTACCTTGACAGACATTTTGTTTTTGTTTGACCTGTCCAATTACATACAGTGCAATAATAGTCATAATACTCATGTAGTGTTTTTGTTCAGAGGTTAAATGTATGTATATGTATAACTAAACAGACTCTTTTTTTTTTTATTACAAAATCGCGTTGTAATCCAATAACAATATGACAGTGTTAGACCTAAATAATCCACGTATTCCGATGAGCGAAAGCCCTTATTGCTATATAGCTCCATGTACCATGACGAAACCGTTTTAGTTGCCACATGGGTAACAAACAAATAGACTAAGCCACTTGGTGCTATCATGATAGTGTAGTTGCTTAATGGGTGGATCTTCTTATTGCGCAATGTATTGTTCCCTTTGCAAAAATAGTTTGATATGAGGGCTTGGAAAATGCCTGGGGTGTTTTCCCAAGACGGTCACATTATCTATGGTCATTGTCTTGGGAAATACATTTGCATTGTTAACATTGTTAGTTATTGCAGTGTGTCTTTATTAGGTAGTAGATACCATGTGAAATTAAATGGAGGCACTGTTATAACTAACACTTCAACCTTAAGGTCTGTTGCCAATTCCTTCGGGGTTACCACTGAGTTCATAACCACCCCACAAACACATGCACCTGGGTATATAGCGTTGACTATTTTTAAGAGGAACTTTATGGGGGATTGTGAAACACGCTTTATGTGATAAACCACTCCTTGTCAGTAAATATTAACGAAAGCAATGGACTGACTGACCCTTAATGTCCTCTGTCGCCTGGGTTGTTGAATTGGGCTCTTCAGACAGCTGAAGAACCTTAGAGGGGACTGCTGCTCAGGCCCAGAGGACTGTGAAGAATGGGGTAAGGAGAAGGTGGAATCATCGATGCCACCTAAGCCTATGTTTGAGAATGCGGGTCTCTTGAGATGCCGTGGAATCAACTGCAGCTTAATATGGCTTCAGACATCCTGGTTTACTCATAGACAAAGATAAAGCAAAGCGTGTCATTGAATTAGGGTGCTCTTGTACTGCCTACACATTCCTTGACAAATGGCTCTGCAGTAGGGGTTGGACAAACACACACACCCACACTCGATGGCTATTATTAAGTGTTACCTAGAAGACAATTTGGTGCAACAATTGTTTTTGAGTTTCACTAGTGCTCCTTTCTTTCCAACAGCCTTATCACTGCTCCTCAGTAGTGAGCACACCCAGTTGTTTGTGTGCGGTGGTTATCTAATGGTTTTTGATGAAGAAGGAAAAGGGTGCTGTGGAGTGCGGCAATGCATATTCCAGTATATTAGATTTGAAAAATGATGATGAAGGGAGAAGTATAGAGACAAAGCACACCAGGGTGTTTCATGCTCATCATAGACTGAGGAGAGAAGTTAAGTTGCCATACTGCACACTTTGTCGCCTGTCGCCTGACCAGCTTCAACAAGCCAGCATGTGAGTCCCACGCTCTCACTTCTTCCATTCCCCTCTGCAGGATCTAACTACGCCATGTCCAACGGCGGCGGGGCGGCCAGCAGCTCCACCCACCTGCTGGACTTCCTGGAGGAGCCCATCCCAGGTGTGGGCACCTACGACGACTTCCACACCATCGACTGGGTGCGTGAGAAGTGCAAGGACCGGGAGAGGCACCGCAAGGTGAGGCGCTGAGGAACCCGCTCCTTGGAACAGAACCTTTTGTAGTTTCCACAAGACCGTTTCATGACCGTCAAAGACGGAACATTAACACGTAATGGATCTCACCGCACCCCATGCTTTTCAGCCTGAGGAAACTGTTTGTCTTGTCGACTGGTCTTGCAGTCGAATAGCCAATCAGTCCCTCCTTGCCCAAGATAATGACTTTTCAGTTCGGTCCATTCCAATTAGACCTGCTAAATGCCAGCCGCACCATAGTTGTTTCGGGGCAGGATGTAATGCTGTTATTCTGAGCCTTGGAAGCAGACATCCTGTGATGGCCTTGCTAGGGAAAGGCCTGGGGCTCACATGACCTCACCACTTCGGTGCTAACCAGGGGACCATGTCCACAGTTGGCGTGTTATTGACAAAGTTAGCGCGTGGAGAACGAGGGGAATGTTTTGTTACTGTGCCTAGTTTGGTCATTGCAACAGCACAGTAGCCTTTGAGAGGGAAGTGTGTTTTTTTTTACCTTGATAGTGGGGATTTTGATGAAGGGACAAAAGGACGCAGGGTACTGAGAAAGGAAATGGATAAATTGTATGACTTCAGGGAACTGATATGTTACCCTTTTCATAATGTTTACACTTCACAAAGTTGTGTAATGCTGGCACCGGGCTGTACTTGAATGTTTATTGTCACACTAGTGTTTATTGGTCCTCTTCAAAACACAGCACATACCTTTCTCAGAAAGAGCACCTTGCCCCTCCTTTTGACGTTCAACCCGCATTGTATTCTAATCACACAGCATGGGAGACGGCTCCCTAGAATATTCCGGAGTTTGAATGACATGACGGTCTGCGCTTGTGTTTTCATAAACTCACCAAGCCTATCAGCACTGCCCGGTTGACCGTGAAAGAAAAACCGTGTCTCTTATCGGTTCTCTGGCACACACTGTGATAACGTGTCTGAACATAGAGCTGTATGATGGAAAGGACACATTTGTACTATGTGTCGTAGAATCCTTGTGTGTGAATTGGTGTTGACCTTCTTGGTGTGCGTGTGCGTGTGCGTGTGCGTGCGTGCGCGCACAGATAAACAGCAAGAAGAAAGAGTCGGCATGGGAGTTCTCCAAGAGCCTGTACGATGCCTGGTCTGGTTGGCTGGTGGTGACACTGACAGGACTGGCCTCAGGTAACTTGCATAGTCAGACACACACACACACACACACACACACACACACACACACATCTGTCGGCTTCCTTATTTTCATACCCTTTTCCTCCAATCAGGTGCTCTGGCCGGCCTGATTGACATCGCCGCCGATTGGATGAACGACCTGAAGGAAGGCGTGTGCCTGAGCGCCATGTGGTTCAACCACGAGCAGTGCTGCTGGGGCTCCAACGAGACCACCTTTGCCGAGCGGGACAAGTGTCCTCAGTGGAAGACCTGGGCGGAGCTCATTCTGGGACAGGCCGAGGTCAGAGACAACTGTGACTAGTTTATTGCTTGTTTTGAAACTAGAATTAGATGAGACGTTCGACCTAGAAGGACCGACGGTTAGTTAAGGTCGTCCTTGATTCAGTTAGTCTGATGTCATTAGGGTATGAATACACTGACTGTGCTTTCTTTTTGTTTTCCCTCCGCTCTCAATCTCTTCTATACTTCCTTATTTTCTCCTCCGATGCGCGGATGTCACTCTCTATCGCTTGCTCTGACCTCCCCCTCCCCTCCTCGGTTCCCAACCTCCTCTTCTCCTCGTCTCTCCCTTTATCCGAACACCCCTCTCCCCCTCTTTTCCTCTGTGCTAACTCCTCTCTTCTCTCTCCCCCTGTTCTAACTACCCTACTCTCTCCCTCTATTCTAATACCCATCTCCCCCTCCTTTCCTCTGTGCTAACTCCTCTCTTATCTCTCCCCCTGTCCTAACTACCCTGCGCTCTCTCCCTCTGTCCTGGCCCCCCTCCTCCTCCTCTGCTTTAACACTTTATTTGTCCTCCTCAGGGTCCGGGCTCCTACATAATGAACTACTTCATGTACATCTACTGGGCCCTGTCCTTTGCCTTCCTGGCCGTCTGCCTGGTCAAGGTGTTTGCCCCCTACGCCTGTGGCTCCGGGATCCCAGAGGTTAGACCGTTTTGACTAAGTCTTCTTTCTTTCTTTCTTTCTTTCTTATGTTCTCAGTGACCTAGTGGGCTGGGATAAATAAGGGCGCGCATTTCTAAACGTAGAGGTAGCTGTTTGTTTATGGTCGGTTACAAATTATCGGGGAACAAACAGATCCTCTATCTTTTCTGTAATGCAATGCAGGGTGAGATTTGACATGGCCGACTTCTCGAAACCCAAACTGGGTATGTTACCCGTGACAAAAGACGTTGACGTATATAAAGGCAGTGGTGTATTAATGGAAACAACAAAAAGAAGGTTACTGGGGACTAATACAAGCTGTCCTTGTGGGGGTGCAAGCAGTTAGGGTAGGGAGAACAGTCATCATCATCCTTTTTGTTTAAGTCACTTCACTAAGTGCAGGTTTTCATATATTTTACGGCCCAAAATGGCAGCCTTTTCCATGCCCAGGCATAAGGTCTCCACTACAGAGGACGGCTGGCTGAAACCCTTCCAGGGCCAAGCTGCTCCATCAGCAATGTGGAGGGGAACTCACAGCCCAGAAACTAATCACTGGTTCCGGAACTAATCGCTTCCATAAAGCTCAGGCCATTTTATATCAGCCCCGTTGCACATTCTGGCTTCAGCCATGTCCCTTTAGAGGAAAATGGAAAAGAGATAATTAGGTCGGCAGCTCTTAAAACCTGTAAAAAGCCAAGGATGTATAAAGAAAGTTTGAGGTCTACTTTTGACACTTGGTCGAGATTGGAAGCACTGCCGAGCTGTGATAAGGTGGACTCATCATGGAATGGTTTGTCCTCGTCGGGGCTGGCTGTGATGTGTTCTCTATCGATCCTGTAACTAGAGGGCAGGATGTCTCTACTTCTCTGTGGCCTGCTTTAAAGCTGTTAGTGGAAGAAACAGGAGAACAAGTCATTTCAGGAGCCATTAGCTGGGTGAGGATTTTTTTTTGGGGGGGGGGGAGTTGACACATTGAATAACGGTTAATCTGCCATAGAAAGTGAGATGGGTATTGGATCTATTTTGAGATGAGCTATCAGAGCATTATAAGTATTACTTTCGGGTTGCCTTGGCAACAGCGTGGGAAACCAGTGACTGCGTTTGCCTGTTGGGACATTTTAGGAAAGACTGTTGAGATTTCCCAAGGCATTGCAAAGCATTTTTTAAATTTTAAGAGCTTTTGTTTGTAAGTAATATGAGGTTACAATGTTATACTTGAAGATAGTTAATTGTTAGGTGGTCTTTACAGTGTGAACGCTGCTGTAGTACATTCAGTTGACTTCACAGATTATGGTATGTTTGAAGTTAACGTCCAATTTCCTATCCTGACACCCCCCTCCTCCAGATCAAGACCATCCTCTCTGGTTTCATCATACGGGGTTACCTGGGTAAATGGACCTTGATGATCAAGACCATAACGCTGGTTCTGGCCGTGGCCTCCGGGCTGAGTCTGGGCAAGGAGGGGCCCCTGGTCCACGTGGCCTGTTGCTGCGGCAACATCTTCTCCTACCTGTTCCCCAAGTACAGCAAGAATGAGGCCAAGAAACGAGAGGTGGGGGAGCACTCAGTTATGTAAAACAGTAGACACATGTTATGTTCATGCAAATAAAATCCAAATCGTACATGATCTCAATTTTATTCAAATTTCTTGAGTGTTCAGTGTACATTTGTAGTTGCCGATTTTAGTTCTGGTGTGTGTTTCGTCAACACAGGTCCTCTCTGCAGCCTCAGCGGCGGGGGTGTCGGTGGCTTTCGGAGCCCCCATTGGAGGAGTCCTCTTCAGCTTAGAAGAGGTAAGTCCCCCCTACTGCCTGAAACGGTGACTTGATCTTTTAGGCTAGCAATCATCCTCCATTATGCTAGATGAGGGTGGTGAGTGGATATCCATTATCCCCCGAGCCCCTTCATCTGATAATAAAGGAATCCTTCCATTTCCTCTCTGCGCCAGGTGAGCTACTACTTCCCCCTGAAAACGCTGTGGCGCTCCTTCTTCGCCGCCCTGGTGGCCGCCTTCGTGCTGCGCTCCATCAACCCGTTCGGGAACAGCCGCCTGGTGCTGTTCTACGTGGAGTACCACACGCCCTGGTACCTCTTTGAGCTTTTCCCCTTCATCCTGCTGGGCGTCTTCGGGGGCCTCTGGGGGGCCTTCTTCATCCGGGCCAACATCGCCTGGTGCCGCCGCCGCAAGTCCACCCGCTTTGGCAAGTACCCGGTGCTGGAGGTGATCCTGGTGGCGGCGGTGACGGCCGTGGTGGCCTTCCCCAACCCGTACACGCGGCAGAACACCAGCGAGCTCATCAAGGAGCTGTTCACCGACTGTGGCCCACTGGAGTCCTCCCAGCTGTGCCAGTACCGGAGCTCCATGAACGGCAGCAAGGCCTTCACCGACACGCCCAACCGGCCGGCGGGGCCGGGGGTGTACGCCGCCATGTGGCAGCTGTGCCTGGCGCTCATCTTCAAGATCATCATGACCATTTTCACCTTCGGCCTCAAGGTTGGCAGGGAGGTTTTTTTTAGATTTGTGGTGGGAGCTGGAGTGGGGTTTACATCAGACTTAATAGTGTAACGCAGAATGAGTTGACACAGGGTTTAGAGTTGTGTTTAAATTCACACATTGCGTTTAAAGTACTTTTTTTCCAAATTGAAATGGGCAGCCATTTTACATTGCACAGTGTATAATTTCATCATTATGATTTTCTCTCATGCATAAAAGCGAGACGTTGGTGAATGTTCGACACACACCTGGTATAGCAGGACCATGGCGTGCTAATGTAGCGCTGTGGTTCTCCTCCTCAAGGTGCCGGCGGGCCTGTTCATCCCCAGCATGGCCATCGGCGCCATCGCCGGCCGCATCGTGGGCATCGCCATGGAGCAGCTGGCCTACTCCCACCACGACTGGTTCCTCTTCAAGGAGTGGTGCGAGGTGGGGGCTGACTGCATCACCCCGGGCCTCTATGCCATGGTGGGGGCCGCCGCCTGTCTGGGTGAGTCCACCCTCCCACCGCCCGCCCCTGCATGCATGCCTAGTGGATCTCGAGCTTCTTTTCTTTTACTCAATCAGAGCAAGTTATGCAATAAGACGATGAATGGATTTAAAAATGGTTAGCTACTGAATGTTTCAAATGATGTCGAAACCATCAGTCATTGTAATAATATCGGTGCTTCCTTTTAGCAGTGTGTGTTTTAATCCACTGTCTGTGCGTCCTCCAGGCGGCGTGACGCGGATGACCGTCTCCCTGGTGGTGATCGTGTTTGAGCTGACGGGCGGCCTGGAGTACATCGTGCCCCTCATGGCGGCCGTCATGACCAGCAAGTGGGTGGGCGACGCCTTCGGCCGCGAGGGCATCTACGAGGCGCACATCCGCCTCAACGGCTACCCCTTCCTGGACGCCAAGGAGGAGTTCACGCACACCACGCTGGCGCGCGACGTGATGCGGCCGGGCCGCAGCGACCCGCCGCTGGCCGTGCTGACGCAGGACGACCTGACGGTGGAGGAGCTGCAGGCCGTCATCAGTGACACCAGCTTCAACGGCTTCCCCGTCATTGTGTCCAAGGAGTCGCAGCGGCTGGTGGGCTTCGCGCTGCGCAGGGACATCACCATCGCCATAGGTACGTGACGCAGGACGGGGGGGGGGGACCCGTAGCAGGCCGCCACCCCAGAGGGTGGGAGTGTGGCAGTCACACTTATGGGACTTGACTGAATCCCTATCGCACTGGCATGGAAACCCCCTTGGGAGAGAAATGTGATGGCGTTCGTGTTTATCGTGTATGGCAAGGCCAGGTCGCCGCGGTAGATATGATTAATAGAAAAATACAGAAGGGTTGTTGTGTGAAAACCAAAAGATACATGCCGTTGTCTGGCATCCTTTTATATTTTGCCTCTTACTTCTCCTCTTGTTCCTTTATACAAGTCATTCTCTTTGAGGCCCTTGTCTGTTTCCCCACCTGACTCCTGAGAGTCTCACACAAACACCATCATTCTTGTTTGCTTTCTTGCTTGTCTGAAGAAACGGTGTAGCAACATGGACAACCATGTCTGGAGGGAAGCTATTAAAAATGTAGGGGACTAATGATGTAAACCCCTCTCTCTTTCTTCTCTGTGTGTGTGTGTCTCTCGCTCTCTCTCGCACCACCACGTCCTGCCCCTCCAGAGAACGCCCGACGGAAGCAGGAGGGCATCATGCAGAACTCCAGGGTCTACTTCACGCAGCACGCGCCCACCCTGCCGGCGGACAGCCCGCGGCCGCTCAAGCTGCGCTCCATCCTGGACATGAGCCCCTTCACCGTCACCGACCACACGCCCATGGAGATCGTGGTGGACATCTTCCGCAAGCTGGGCCTGCGCCAGTGCCTGGTCACTCACAACGGGTAAGGGAGAACGGAGAAGAACGGAGGGAGGGGAGAGCCGGGGACGGTCTTAAGGTTGGGGGAGGGGAACGTTTTTGTTGTGATCAAATGATGTGTAAAAGAGGAAATGAGAAAGGGGACCGTAACCCTCCTCACATCCTTTTTTTCCCAGTTACGACACCCATCTTGAGCTCACATGTTGGGGTCATTAACATTAACACACACACACACACACACACACACACACACACACACACACCATTGGAATGCTTGACCTCTGGTGCTGGTTTGCAATGACTTGCATGGCTTGGGCTCACTGCTGCACTAACTTCATCCATTCTCTAGTACCCACCAGAAAGCCCACGAGAAACTTACTATATTACAAAAGAAGCCATTGAATTAGGATCCAAGAAATTCAAAGATGAGTCTTTGTTCTGTTACAATTTCTGTTGAAAAAAACATTTGTTGCCGTCTTGCGCGTTTCTTGGCTTCATCGTCTGGAGAGACAAACGTTGTCGTCTCTGTGGATAGATCCACCTGCTGGTAAAGCCTAGGGTTACTCTCACTTTAAGACTCCAGGGAAGTGAAGCAATGCCACTGTCACGATCACAGACGACAGCAGTCTAATTTTTGTTTTGGTGTTATTTTCCTTCAGTTAGTTTTTCTTTTATTGTAATTCAATAACCAAACATCCACAGTTCTTGCATGATTATTTAATCAGACACTTAGAATGTTGTTCAGTTGCATTCACCCATTTGGAGTACCCATTACATTACAAGACTTGTGGTTGGGAATTAATAGCACGAGTGCACTGTAGCCATTTCAGAGTAACAGAGTAATTGTTTGTAAGTGTTAGCTTTGTGTTATGGATGCCTAACTTTATATGTTGTGTCTTGTGAGATTGTTATATATGTTCCTTGATATTGTTATGTTTTTGCTTTATTTTTATGTTTTAACATTCAGTTGTGTATGCTTTGTTCTGCTGCTGTCTCTCTCTCTCTTCTATTTCTGTGGTTGTTGTGGCCGTTGCTGAGTAACGGGTGTGTGTTGCAGGATTGTGTTGGGCATCATCACTAAGAAGAATATATTAGAGCATCTGGAGGAGCTCAAGCAGCACGTGGAGCCCCTGGTGACTAGCCCCGCCCCTTGACCCCTGACACCCCTCTCCCCTCCTCTTCACCTGTCGTAGGCCACGCCTCCTAGGAGAGCTGCATGAAACTTGGTGTGACTAATGCTGACAGTTCCCAGCTAGTTTTGGGAGACACCCTATTCTGTTTTTCACTTTTCTCAAACACGTTTTGGTGTGTGTGTGTGGGGCGTGGTTTGATGTAACTCTTTAAATCAGGGATAAAGTTATGGATAGGAACTTTTTAAAGGTAGGTGTACATTTTTTTGGCACAAATGTTAGTCACTATTTAAGACACCGATCCTTTCTTTTGATTCCCCACTGAAAACCCCTGTGTATTTGCTTCCCTAGCCTATGTATTGGTCTAGTAATAGGGGACCAGTATGGGAACTGTCACAATCAAGGCTCATTAGATTATTAGAGTCCCTGTAATGTGGCTTTACCACCCCATCTCCATTCAACTACATCACCCAGAAAGCCCTCGCTTTAGCCGTGTGAGCTGCCTCATAGTGATTAGATCATATCTTTGTGAGAGATATAACAGGCATGAGTAGCATTGTAGTTTTCATCTCAGTGTAACTGTTCCACTAAATATATTTAAATATATATATGACCTGCAGAGTCATGTGGTCATGCCCGTCGGCGTTTCTTGTGTCTCCAGTCTGTATATCCTTATCATCTGCTGCCCACAAGTCATTTCATTTTAAAGGTTTGCCCCAATTTTACTTCAATTAACTGCTGCTTATTCCTTTTTTTAATTCATTTTGTGAAATCCCTCCCCCCCTCTTGCCTTGCCTTTGGTCGCTGCAGATCGATGACATCTGACCAGACGTGTAGCGCCGTCGCCTTTACCACTTGGCGAGTAGCTAACCGCCTCGGGGGAGCGGACTGTGGTTTATTATGATGTATTTTGTTGTTGTTTTTTAAGCTGGGGGGTGGGGGGAGGTCTGTAGCCATTAGAATGCCTTGATCCGTCATTTCTACTATTCCTCCCCTTCCAACACCCCCCCCCCCCTCCAGCCCCCCCACCCCACTGCTCCTTCAGTCCGCTGTAGTGTCCGTAGATAGAGCCTTGCAATGGGCCCACTGTTCGCCGTTGTCATGGTAACTCGTGCTGGTAGTAGTGGGCTGGTCTTGTTAGCGCATGGTGGTGACACTGTGGAAATCCCAAACACAACAGCCCCCCAAATCCTCTTAACATCCTTTGTACCCTAAATCGTATCTCAAGCCCCCTCCCTTCCCCTAACCTCCCGTCCACCTCCTGTCTGGACCAGATCGGACCGTGGTGTGGGTGTGTTCGTGTGTGGGTGTGGTCGTGTGTGTGCACGTTAGTGTCCCTAACGTTTCATGACTCCTGCTCAGCAACTGCAGCACTAACCCCGTCCCTCATCTACAGGCCAACGCAGTCACTCCATGAGGCCTCCTGAACTGTACAGCACCATAGCGGAGCTCAAATAGTGGAATTGTGCTTAATTTGTGTCTGTTATAAAAAAAAAAATTGTTACAACAAAATGTTTTTTAAACTGCCAAGTAAATAGCTATATATGAACTTGTAATGTGCCTGGCCTGAGAAATTGGGCGCAGCTAAGCTGTGTGAGGTGGAGTGCTCCGTGGACTCAATTCTGTTCTGTAGCTTCTTTGAAGACATACAGCCTTTTCCCATGTCTCTTCTTCTCTGCAAGTAGACACCCTCACCTCTATCTCCAGACAAACCTAACCTGAACTTTCAAACCAAAACCTTTTTTAGGAGCTGAATCAAGAGCATACAGTGTTGTTTGAACGTGAAAAATAATTTAAGTTTTGTGTTTGTACATAATGAGTATTGCCCTGCCGTCCATCTATAAAATCCAATTTTAAAAGTGAAATTAAAATGCTCTTGAATCAGTGTCAAAAACTGTGAATGGGATTGTTTGGTTTACAGACCCAACCAGGGACTGGTTGGTATGGCAGGGGTGTGGTGCCGTCTTCGTACTCCTTCTTGTTCACAGCTTCCTGTTTCTTGTAGGACCCTCACCTCTCGACATCTCTTCGGACTTCTGGACTGTTGCTACTTTTCTTTCGAGAATCAACGAGGCTGTGTCTCAAATGATGTCCTGTGCCCCATGTAGACCGAGCACTGTCATTTGTGATGCGCCTGCATTAACTCACCATTCTCCCTTCGGTTACCACTCGCCTCCTCTCCCTCCACCTTCCCTGTAGCTTCAATGGGACTTGTGTTTTTGTTGGCATGGCTGCTTTGATGGTATTTCAGTGATCTCCATTTGAGGTCATCTGTAAATACAAGTATAACAAAAAGACTTACACTTTGGCATTACATTTACAATTGGTATTTACTTTATATTAACAAATCTAAGACTACTGAAGGTCTAATCATGCATTCAGTAGCAGGTGGCAATTTAGTTCTGCTGGCTATTTATTTCGCTCAATTAACTGGTGGTGTGATCATGAGTGCTGTCTTTGTCTGTGAGTTCCACCCCTCACCCCTAGAACCAAGCCATTCTGCTAACTTGCCAACAAAAAGATGACGTCATTCTCTCTTAGGCCTGCCACACAGCCCACTTGCCAATTCTCTCCGACTGACCATGTCTCTGTTCTCCCCCCACCCTTCCCCACCTCTCATCTTTTGATACCTTTCTCTATCATTTTCTCCTCTCCTCCTCCTACACTGTTCCTCTCTGTCTCCCCCTGCAGGCGTCTTCTTGGTATTATCACAAAAAAAGATATACTCCGTCATATGGCCCAGACGGCCGACCAAGACCCCGAGTCCATCATGTTCAACTAGTACCCTCCTTCCCGGCGCAGCAGAGGCCGTCCAGAGAGGACGAGAGCGAGGAGGAAGTTCACCTACTGGACGGCTCCAACCTCTGACACCTAACCCCCCTACCACCACCACCACCTCTCCAGTAGAGCCCTATCAAATCACCCTCCTCAAACTAAACAGGACCATGGACCCAGACCTTCAGAGACTATGGACATTGTTGCTCCCTGTTGGCCTATAGACTATAAAGAGACAAATACTAACTTGGCTGCTGGGGATGACCTTGTTTGGAAGCCTTTGGGGTCCGAGAGGATGTGAGAAATGCACTTTCAGCACACACGCACACACACATCAATTTATCTTGAGCTCACATAGGCAACACACACTAAGCATGCTGTCTCATGCACCCTCCTATGGCCACATAACGACAACACACGTCTTTGTCCGTCCCTCTCATTGGCTTGCGGTGGACGTTGCTTTAAGCGAACCTAGCTAAGGTAACAGTTCAAAGGTCAGGATGATCCGCTGGGATGCGAGGAAGGACCTTTGGACGCCATGGACAACAACCTCGGCGACCTGACTCGCCTCTTTCGAACACACACTTTACTGTCACACATTACTGCCCACCCCCCACCCGCCCCCACTGTTTACCTGTGAAGGTTGTGTGTGTGTTTGTATCACTAGAACCTCAACATTCCAATCAGTGAAGCCATGGAAAGAGAAGGACATTTAACCTCACCAAATCAATTCCTCTTTACTAGTCCAATAGACGGCTGTGTTATAGGTCCCTCGTTCAGTCCCATGGGATGGTGTGTGAATGTAGGAGTTTTAAGACCATGGATTGGATGTTGTACTATATAGTTCAAGAACAAAAGTGTCGCCTTCTGACAAAGGTTTTCCACCCTTTTTGAGTGTTGTTTTTTTTCTGTTTGTCTTCATTGCTGTGCCAGATGGGCTGTGGAGTAAAGGTGTGTGTATGTGTTGGTCATATGTGGACTTGCACCCACTCCCCGTCCCCCTTTTCCACGGAAAGTGAAGACAGTCTAACAAGTGAAGGAGACAAAGTTGAGCTAACCTCAAGGACGAGCTGTTCTATGTTACTGAAAAATAAATGTCTTTTATTATTTTCAGTCTAATACAATTGCTACTACTTTTAGCGTATTGATATATTGCTATAAATTGAAGTAACTTTTTACAGCTTGAAATTAAATGAAGTTAAAACTGGAAATTGCCACACTTTTCCCTCAATTTCCAAGTGAATTGGTTGTAACTGGAAGATTACTACAATGGGGAGGGGGATGCAGATGGTCATTCTGCTGTGCACGGTGACTGTTTTCTTTTTCCAGATAAAGCGATGTCATGACTTGTGAGATGTCTTGTCCTTTTTTCCTGACAGTAGCTTAATCATATAGTGAACATGATCATCACATCCAACCCCAGCTCTTGAAGGACTGATTGACAGGAAAAAATATGTTAATGTTTACTTGGGTAAAAGCATTCAAAACTCCATATATTGGTAGTACAGTACTGATTTGACTCTGCTTTTTTTGGCTGTTGCAAAAATCTTGTTCTGGTAAAGGTTTAGGTTTTTTTGGTCGGTAAAAACAATATATCAGCATTGCAGGCTCACCTGTCAAATCCTCCCTCATCTACAAGTGCCTACAGATGAGGTAAAGGTTAGGCCCTTTTGTGCACACTAATTCCCACAAGTACCATTGAAAGCAGTGGTAGTACCTGGCCAAATTAGTCCCCCATTCTTTCTGTCCTAGTTACCCCAGGAAACACGCATGCAGTTGAACCTTAGCTGCCCCAGGAGGGCATAGAGTGGGAGGTGGGTGGCATTGTACTACTCTGTTCTTTCTATCGCAGTGACTGTCCTACTGTTGGTTAACAAAGTGCATTGTTTTTGTTAACTTGTTGTGTTGCCTAACATTGTATTTCATACTGATCTTGATGTTATTTTCCTATTATTATATTTATGGGTAGTGGTAGTTGTACATTATTATAAAGTTGTATGTATGATTAAATTGATGGTTTGATTGTACACTTAAAACAGATTATGTAAAGATACAATTTTGTTTTAAATTAAATTTGCAATGGCTTTGTCTGAATGGATTTGTTCACATTGAAATGTATGTGTGTATATATATATATATATATTTATACACACACACACACACACACACACACACACACACACACACACACTTCACTCAGTACTAATAGTGATTGTTTTAGTTGTAAGTATATGCAGGTCAACATTACGGCATAAAAATACAATAATCAAATAAATTATGTACAAGATGAATTCAGTAAAACCAGTTTGACCTGTCATATTCCTGATGCAGTTCTATTGGTACATGGGGGAGAGCTCCTTAGTCTGTAGATGAGATCGAGAGGATGGGGGTGTTCTCTTCCACCAGAGATCCCACACAAACAAGTCTTTGTGATGTCTGGATTCTCTAGGCTTCCGCTCACAAAGAAAGCAGAGCCTAGATGCATTTCCCTGGCGTCTGCCCCTTAACACCACACTACACCTCATTACCCCCATTCTACCATTGTAGTACATTATCATCATTTATGCTCTGTTGGGCATAGGTGTAGATTTCCATTCACTTGTTGACATTTCCTTGTGTGGTAGTTGATCATAGGAAATAAGAAATTATACTTGTAAAGCGACAGGGCTGGGGGGTGTATTGTATTAAAACCACACATAGGTTACAACTTACTCTGCACTGCTATAAAGGACAAACTACAATCCCAACCGTCTGAGTCAACGGCCAAGGAAGCTACTTTCCGAAAAGCTTGTTTCTTTTTGTCCGGAAGCCAGCTGGCAAGGTGGTTTGAGAAATAAGTCAGGTGACATGATGAGGCTGCCTGCAAGAGAGAAAGGAGTGCCATTCGGATATGAAGTGCGGGGGCGATGAGGAAGAGGTAGAGAAAGATGTGTGCGACTGAGTGTGATGGCACGGTGGCTTTGTATGAATAGTCAAACTGGGAACCATGGTAACACAGCAGACAGTTTTTTTTATTCCACTACAAAAAGGAGAGTCATCTCATGAGCACCGTTTAAAGCAAAACAACATCCAGTTTCCCCCCCTCCCTCATAAAGCCACTTGCGAAAGCAGAACAAAGACTCTCAGTCCCAAAGACGAACAATCTGAACACATCTCTCTCCATTGTTCGCATGCAGCAGAATGCACTGTCTAGCCTCAAAAAAAGCAAGTCTAGGGAAGGGATAGGAGTTTGTCTGAGACCTGAATAAACAAGAGAAAAGAAATTAGCAAGTCACGGAAAACCATGAGAAAAGGAAGATCATTTTGAGTTGCAACACGTAGGCCATTAAAGAGGCAAATGATTTAACTACTAAAAATAACGGTGCAAGATTCTAACTCAAACAGTGGGTAATAATAATAATAATAGAAGTAATTCCTAACAATAAAATAATACTACATAGGGAAAAACATTCTAATTAATAATGAAACTATATGACCAATAAAGGTATACAAATCCTAGTCTTTAACATTTGATTATCGATAATAGCATAAATACAGAGGTCAGCTGCTTCACATATTGTTGTATGCAAGTAGCCATTATTGTATGTAAGTAGCTCACAATAATCATTCTATTTGGACTATGGACCACCTAATCCGTCAGGTTTTTTGCTTCTTTTTTTCAGTCTAGCATGCATTTGAAGCTTAGCAGAACATCAGACATGAACAGCAAATTGATTGTAACAGTAGTTTGAATGTGCATTCTTTGAAGTTGTGCAACAAAATTGTTATCTGCCCTTAAATGTGAATCTTAAATTAAATACATATCATCAGCTTTTGTTAGGTTTATGAAATACATTAACTAATACTGACAGATACTAAAACCAAAAAAAGACCCCACAAAATTATCTGATTAGGCCTCAGGAATATTTCCAATAATAAATGGGAAAAAAAAGAAAACAAATAAATAAACTGTCTATTACAATTCATTACTTATTAGATTACCACCCCCGAGTACATTCAACATGAAAGTCCCTAAAGCATGATAAATGACACTCCATGACAACAAGAGCACAATTTATTCTCCTACCTACGAGGTTATAAGAGATTGTTTCAAGAGTAAAAGGCGATAATGAAAGTTCTATTCTTGATGGGCCTGCCCCCAGCCCCCACCATATTTGATTGACTTAAAATTAATTTAGCAGGGGGAAATGCATAGCAATCATTCCTCCTTATTCCAGGGTCGTTCATTAGTTGTTGCTGCTGATTTTCTTTTTTATTACACATGGCTTTCGTAGATGACCTGGCAAGGAGGAATCTTATTGGCTGCCTCAGGCTGGGGTTCTGGTGCTGGCTCTCCCTTTGCCTGCTCCTCAGGCTCCGCCTCCTCCTCCACCTCCCCCTGCTCCTCTTCCTCAACGAGCAGGGCGGCTGATGGTGGTGGGGAGGAGGGTGCGGCCTCTGCCCCTGGAGGGCCCTCTATGCTGCAGTAACCTTCGATGGCCAGCGGGGGGTGGATTGACACCTGGATGGCCATGTGTTGCGGCTGCTCGTGGAGAGAAGCATCGTCGGAGTCCGCGGCGGGGGACCCGCTCCGCTCTCTCTCCCGCTCCCGTTCCTGCAGGATGGTGAAGACGTCCGCGGCCCCGGCAGCGGTCAGCGCCCGGCAGCCCGAGTCCACGTGTCCCTCGGCGGCCTGGCGGAGGAAGGTGTGCCTCATCTCCTCCACGCCCACCACCTCCAGGATTTCCTCCATGAAGGTGCGACAGTTCATGATCAGAGGCGGCAGCGGGATGCTCCGGGCCAGCTCCTCAATGTAGCGTGCAAACTCCATGGTCTTGAACTGGGTCACCTTGGCCAGCTCCAACGTCTTGGCCGACGTGATGATGGGAATGCGCTTGGCAATCTCAAAAGCCTTCTGGAGCTTCTCTGCGCCCTCGGTGCGGAAGAAGTCATTGATGGCCTTCTCGGTCTTCTTCAGGTGGCTGCTCATCATGCAGAGGCGGGTGATGTTGAGGGCCATAATGATGGTGAAGGTGACCAGGCACACCACCATGTAGTAGACACCCATGTCTCCATTGTGCAGCACCACACGCAGCGTCACCGTGCAGTTGGCGCTGCCGTGGCCGTTGGAGGCCATGCACGTGTACTTGCCGCGGTCGGCAAACATGATGTTGGTGATGTTGAGAATGCCATCTTCCAATAGAAACCATTTGCCACCTACCGAAAGACAGAGAGCGTTTAAGGTTAAGGGTAATGCATTTTTATACAAATCATTGTTATTCATTAAATAAAGAAAACACCTTAAAGAGCAAGTTGATCGATATGACAAAATGCTTGGCACCCAACCTTACCCTTTCAAAAAGAAAATTCTATGAGCTGATCAAGCCAATCACCAGCTGGAATTGGTATTTGTACCCCTTTAACCGTTTCAATAAACCAAAAACCTACATGCCTGCTGACCAGGAGCCTTTTACATCACAAGGCCTTGTGTTCTACCACAGACCTTCTTACGCTGTGTGTCTGCAACCCCAAAGCCACAATTCATTTGATTTACACAATCAGGCAAATTATGAAAAGACATGTTTTGGCTCACAGCTGGACTATTCATTAAAAATGAAATAAAAACAGACTGAATAAAATGGTCTAACGTAATTTATTGTTACATTAAGTACTTCAGGCTCTTGGATCAATACAACCCTCACTGCAGTGGGGAGTTTTTGGCAGACCATCTGAAGACGCTTGTTGCAACAATCTTGATTTCAATATTGAAATAATCAATGATGTACTTTGCAAGGAGTGGAATAACTGTTTGGGAAGGGACCTCTTCATAAAAAGCTCAGCTTTAGCATAGGCTGTGACCTCTTTATTTCTGGCCCACTTTCAATATTCAAATTGGGGTGGGAGCTGCCTGGACCTCAGTATAGCATAAACAGTCTCTCTTTAAGCTAACCTCAACCCAAGACTGCAAGGCAGGCTTGTGTGTGCAACACATTAGAATTAGTCCTAAAGTATGAAGATCTGTGTAAGCTGGCTGCCATGCAAGCAGGTATATTAGCAGTAGCTGGTGACAAATTGCTATCCTCCGCAAAATACGCCTCTTCACAATCGACCATGAGTCACAGTCCTATGCACCAGTGAGTTAGGAAGCTTTGTGCAACTGCCACATCAACGTCCCTTTTTTTGTGGCTAGATATCACATGACAAAAATCTCCCCCTGTTAAATAGACCGGCTGTAAAATTAGGTCAGATTAACTGTTCAGATTTAATGTCCCCAGCAGATTGATTTTATATGAATAATATGTTAAGGTCATGGGAGAGAGCGATAGTGCGATCATTTTCTGAAGACTCGCCCTTGAGTGGAAAGAGGACTTCACAGTGGGTATGCATCTCGCTGAGGGTGAGACAATATCCGGAGGCTGAAGGAGGCCTGAGACAAGCGAGAGATCTTTCTTCTAGCGGCCTGCTTCTGTGCCTGCCCCTTCAACACACCGTCAATTTCAGACAAGTGTGTGTTGAGGCGTCTAAGGGAAAAAACTGAATGAATAGAGGAAATAGCCTAGATTGCAGCAGACATACTGATGCTTCTCAGTGTGCAAGGGGGACTCTAAATATAACTACTGCCCACGGATGAGTTTAATTTTTTTTTGCTGAGTACTATGCTAGGACTGTGAGTGTGCGTTGTCGGGTAAGTGAACGGAATAGACATTACAAGTGATAAGACCTCTGGGTCTAACAGACAAGTGTGCCTGCTTGCATGCAACGTGTGTGTGTGTGTGTGTTGCTGAAACAATACATGGAAACGAAGACAGATTGAAAGTGGTGAAACTCACAAAAGGCCTCTGCCTTCAATAAAGCAGAAGTGTAAAGCAGGCTTGTAGCAAACAAGTCATAACAGGTAAGTAACATAGAGCTAAGGAATTTTAGCTCAAAGGCAAGTACCAAATTAAGCCTTTCTTAGTGTGGTGGTGTCTTCGGTTCTAATGCATATTCAAACCAAATAAAAATGTCCTTGTTTGTCTTTCGTTTTAATGTCTAAAACACTTTTTTTTTTGCACCTCACTAACCCTACCATTTATTGATGGAAGGTGATGAACTAAAGTGTCTTATTTGTTTATTAGCGACAGCTGTTCAAATAGGCTAGCCAGATTGATAGACTACAGCTTGCTAGCTTCTGCTCTTCATGTTATTTTCCCTAGTCCTATGACATTGAAAGAACACACACCACTCACAATAAATTAAACATAACATAATCCTTTAAATATACAACAGGAATGGCTTGTTTTACTTCAAAGGCTATCAGATGCCCTATATCCTTTTTCAACAATTACACAAGGATCAGGAAAACTGAGCCTGGGTGGTTGTCAACAATGCAATATCATGGTTTTCATGGGCATGTTTGTAGAGTTTCTTTGTTTGGCCTAGGTAATCTGATGCATTGACAGTCAACTCTATTCATGTCCAAATTTAAGCATAAATTCACTGTAAGTTTTATAGTTTTCACGTACATTTATTTTAGGAATATCCCCATCTCAAGCTCAAATCCTTCCTCTGATATCTAATAACAATAACCCATTTTATAATTTTATTGCTCTCTAAAACGCTTTACATTGTAAACATTAAACATGGCAACAGACAATGCAAAGCAACAGACAAAACAAAAATTAGTATCAGATAAGGGACTGAACAGCTCGCTTAACAAAGTTACTGAGGCTTGGTCTGAGTGAAAATGTGGGTTTTGAGGCAGGATTAAAAGATTGACAGTGATTTAGAATTGGGATTTAACCAAGAAGAGCACTATCTGGGTGCAGCCCTTTTTGCGAAGACAACCCATAGCTAGCAATTGACAGTAGTAGCCTACTGATACATGATTTTGCAAATAGACAATGTAACTATATAAAACCTTGTGGAGGGATTGAATGAGTTGAAAGGAAAGGATTATTTATGAACACTGATGAAGCCTTACTGCTTAAGTTACATACCTTTTTTATTTTTATTTTTTTTTTTTTTTT
>JAVQJS010146002.1:0-11383 GCA_036024795.1 Galaxias rostratus | reverse complement strand
GAGAGAGAGAGAGAGAGAGAGGGAGGGAGGGAGGGATAGAGAGAGAGAGAGAGAGAGACCAGGGAGGAAACTGGAATCCTCAACGCTAAAATGTGTGTTTCACGAGAATCTCAATGTTGTGTCAACAGTTCCAGGGATGTTACTTAAGGGAAAATCCTGGTCTGGGTTCCCGGTAGGCATGTCCCAGGGGGATGTGTTCTACATAAGGAGCTTAGTTACTTAAGAGACTTGCCTGAATTGAAAACATGTCACCACCACTCTGTTGTGGGGGAGCAAAGGGCTAAGTGCAGCTTCACACTCACTCACCCTTCTGCCATCTTTGTCTGGAACTGTGTTGATTACTACCATGCCATGTTACACAATTTAGTGTTAGGACAATTGACAATAAGTCCATGCACCTTTCACAAGCTCCATACTTATATTACACCTGCATATTTAAGAAACAGACACTTGTATATCTATCAAATATGCGTTGCAGATAGCATGCCCCAATGCATTTCCTCCCTACAATGTCTAACCTCCTACTGTAGAAAGAATATTAACAGTGAACACGTCATGAAAGCACAATCTATCTGTGGACCGTTAAATGTCTGCAGGGCTTTTTAAATGGGGAAAACGAATGCTGGTAAAAACACCAGGAAAAATCCTGTCATCCAAACCTCTGGCTGAGCTGCTACATATGCTTGACCCACGGAAAAAGAGACCCCCCCCCCCTTAAAAAAAAGCTGTGCTCACAGGCCCAGTCTTTCCATGTACAGTAGACACGTGTCTTTGTCCAGAGTGGGAAGGCCAGCGTTGAAAACGCTGCACCGCTGCACTACTGCACTACCTGCTTAGGTGGGGAGGATGTGGAGCATGCAGCCTCCCCGGAGGGCCACACATCAGTGGATTTACGGGTTCCCCACAGCTCCTCATAATCCTTCCTGGGGCCTTGTCATTTCTGTGTGATTAAGACCTCTACACCCTCAACAGCACGCACTGTCCTCCCATAGACCAACAGGTTATTGGTGGTTCGGACACCTTCTCCGGTGCACTCCCAACGACATTAATTACCGATTGTTCTTTCTGTCATGCGGTCATTGTGTGCCATGTTATGAACGTCACACTGTGCTCGAAAGACAGTGGCTTTTGGGTGTTCACCTTTTGGTTAAGGCTGCTTTTCCAGGTCAAAAATCTTTTCGAAACCCACTTGGGCATTGCCACTTTTCAGCACATAATTCTCATATATCCTGCATGGTACATATCATATTAGGTAAAATACATATAAAAATAGTCAAATCTATTTTACATGCAAAAATGGAAAACTGCCAAGCTTTTTTTACTTAAAGCCTTTCTTTTGAAATGTTCTTGAGAACTTGAATAATTGGACTTTGTGTTAGAATACAGTTTACGAGGGGGAAAAAGGTCTCCTTGTCCTCTCTCCCCGGTGAGTGTCATTCAACTGCTGCTGAAAGATTTCACATTTTGAAACTCTGTTATACCTAGTATGAAGCCTGTGGTCGACATAACTAACCAGTCCATTAAGTTGAGCTCATTGAATCAAATAGCTCCACTTTCATTTACACATACTGATGCACAAAAAGCTATTTGAAGCCCTGGCAGGATATCTGGAAGTAAGTACATATTGTCAGATAAGCACCATGTACGGAGGGTGGCACAGGGCTTAATAAATAAAACCACATTATGTACTGTTCTAGTTCCCATAGGGAATAGTATATGTTTAAATTGATTATTCTTTTTTCCATTCCGGTTGAAAAGTGCAATATAAATGCAGTCCATCCATTATGTTTATAAACGCTTTTCCACCTCAATGGCACCCAAAGTGCTTTTCAAAGTAGCCTCTCATTCACCCATTCACACACACATTCGCACCGATGGTGGCAGAGCTGTCATGCAAGGTGCCTGCCTGCTTATTGAGAGCACCGCCAATCCTTGGATGGGTGGACGCCACCTCCTGAGCATCAGCCGGGATGTCTCCTGTCATTTCAGTCACATTCAATCTTTGATCAGTCAGATTGACCTCCAGCATCAACCCTTCAGGGTCACAAACAAACCTCATGTAGGCTGTGCAACACCTGATATCTGTATTTGCATGGGGTGTTGCTGCTATAATAAATGTCAAAGTGTCGGGCAGCCTATTTTCTTATGCCATTTACTTATTAAGGAAGTATTATATTGAGTATTTATATTGCAAACTATTGACCATTGTCTGAAGAAGGTCATCATTAATCTTTGGCAAGTAACCATGAAACCATTAAAACATGCGCTTGATAAAATTTGAATTTTGGGGGGTCACATTCAGCACAATGCCCCTGAATTGTTCCTTCTTCCCCCACTTGAAAGAGACCAGTGATGGATGGTGTATGGTGGTGAGCAATTGGAGATAGCAAGGTAGTACATAAGAGCACCCTCTGTGGGTGAAGCAGAACTTTCCCCATTGTTCCCTGTTGTTCTGGTAGAAACAAGAAGCGTCATCCAGGGCCTGCGCAAACCAGGATGGATCAAACTCTCGACTAAAACCCCACATCTGTTCCACTTCCCATCTGCTACGTTAAGTTTGAAAAGCAGTGTTTCCAACCTTTTGTCGGTTAGTGCAGTAAACCATCTTGTTGTATTCTTGTCGGTATCAATGGCTATGATGAGGCTGACACAGAATGCAGAGGGTCCTTTATGGTAGAGATGGGGAAACCAAACGGATACATTGGATCAAACAGAACAATCCCCCGTTGTAAAGTGACCTTGGTGGGATGTTTTGGGTCGTGATGGGGCCAGAAGTAACAGGGGGGCAAGGGAATGTCTCTCAGAGATTGTGCTGTTTTCCAACTCAATCCCAAATTCATGAATTATACATGCTTTGCATTGCACCTCCCACGCTTTTTCTTATGTAATGTCAACGGCGCATGGAAGGCATGTTTGTCTGTGTGTGTGTGTGTGTGTGTGTTTGTGTGTCTGTGTGTGTGTATTTATATCCAGACTGGGATTGAGGGAAGCATGACTCATCCTCTTTGCTCTTTGTTTTTACCCTTCCATATATCCGAATATTAGTTTAGACATCTCCCCACTGTACTGGGTTGTCATAACACACTGTCTATATTTAGCCAAGTGGGATCTCATCTCCTAATCTACTTGAGACAAAAACTCGGTCTGTTCAACTGGAGCGGGAAATATTGTTACACAATTCGCTCATTAACTGTCTATGGTCCCATTTTGGGGCAGCAAATAACACCTTGAGGCTAGTTCCCCCTGCTGCCTATCACTCTGTTCACAAGAAACAAGTGTTCCTCCTATTTGAGGACCTAGATAGTCCTACAGGCCTGGCTGTAAAAGGCTCTGATCCTGGGTAGAGAAACCTGCTGGCTTGGCTTAGAGATGCCAAACATTGGTTCCCGGCATGGTCGTCTCCCGCACAACAATACTGTGCGCTCTAAACTTCCCAGCAAGTGGAAAAGGTCAGCGCTTCGGCTGGGGACTGATAGGCATGCCGGGGTTAAAAATGTCTCGTTGTGTAAGCAACCGTTCAAATCAGTAGAGGCATCGCCAACTCGGCTTGTTTGAGAAACCCCCGTGCTCAGTCAAAATGGCAGGGCAGCAGGCCGGCGGCAGGAAAGCCGGGCCGGGGGAGAAAGGCCTGGGGCCATCTGATAGGCTTCCTCTATTGTCTCAGGCCAAGCGGTCCGTCACTGAAGAAATGCCATCTTGCATGTCTGTGGCATTTCGTTTTACCCGCTCACTAGCACAACGAGTTTCATGACTGTCCCAGTAGGACAAAAGGAACATGGGTGGCAAACGTTTCATAGTCAGTAAAGGATCTATTATTGACGAGGGAGCATGTGATGCTTCCTCACTTCATCTACTGTTGATTAGCTAAGGAATATATTATAGAGAAAGCTGGGGAAATAAACAGTTTTTGTTCTGTGGCTTAACAGAATCAGACAACCTGTCAGTCTGATGCTATCTCGACTGGAATACACGTCTCGTTCAGTTTTTCTCTGTTTCAGACAGCTGTCACCTTGATGCTCCTGAGCAGGGATCTTTTCCCAGAGAAAGAGAGAGATTGCTATCTCACTGCCATATGTTGAAGAGACAGACGAAAGGTGACAGGTTTTAGTAGCACATTGAGGGTCTCCCATTAAAAAAAACGATCACATGGGACCACATCTCATACCGTTTGATCTTTTCTCAAAAATCTCTGGGGATGGAATTTGCAATGGATTCCAGTAAACAAATTCCTAGAGAAACATTTTCCAGTTTGTTAGGTACACTCTACTCCCTAAAAGCCCAGCGGTGAGGAACAGTCCCTCTTCTCAGACGATAGTAGAACATTGTGCCGTGATTTTACAGCAAATCGCTGCTTTGATATGCTATTGACTGGTGGAATGAGTGATTGGCTGTTGTGACATCAGTCCCCATGGTGCTGAGGATGAATCACTGGTTGTGGTGGTAGTCCCTTCAGGTGAGTGAATCAGCCTAAACTCTACCAGGGCATGTCTCATGCAATAATGCCACCTGGTGGATGTTCATGAAAATGCTTTCTCAGTGATCCACCCATTAATTTTAAAGTCACGTTTTGTCAATTGCCTGTCAAAAAATATAACATTCTCAAGTTTTCTAAATATTAAAAAGAACATATATTTATATATTTGTATTATTGAAGATTCCTGTCGCTACTATCAAGATTCATTGTACCACGTCTTGCAGATGATACTGAAAAAAACCACAAACATAACCCATACAAAAAGTGCTCTCCATTACAAGGACCTCTAGTGTACACTACACTGTGGTTGAGTGCCAGAATGATAGGCGTCAGCTGACGCCTGCCGCAGTGTCCTCCGCACGCGACCACCGGCAGCCCAGACAATGGCTCCCCTTTGTCAAACATCCACAAGAAAGGGAGGACCCCCTCACAGGGGCAACAAGCCGGTGCTGTTCAGACGGGAGAGAAGCGAGGGAGTGTCACAGAGAATCCCAAAACAATAGAGGGCAAGAGGGAGGTGATTCTTCATGATGTCTATAAATAGAATGGAAAAAAGAGAGCCATTGAAAGGAGAAACATCGTAAATCTGGCCCAGAGTGCATTGTGTTGGCGCAGTAGGACAGGAGCCAGACCCATAACCAGAGAGGTATTTAGGGGGAGGTGGGGGGCGGGACTGGACAGGTCTGATAATACACTAAAGAGAACAAGACGTTTTCAGCGATATTCTGTGACCTTGATGGCCTTCCAACAAGTCCAGACTGCAGGCGCTGAGACGACAGGACCCCTGGCGCGATGTGGCTACTAAAGTCAACTGAAGTCAGCGCGCCAAAGCTCACAGGCAAGGTCAATAACGTGACAGGACTGTCTGTCAGGTCTATGGTCCAGCTCCAGCCATTGTTAACGGTGTTTTTTCTTCTTCAGACAGACCACACATTCACTCTGAATGTACTGTAATGACTATTTTCCTGTGGTGGAAACAATATGACAGTAGAGACAAGTATTATTGACTGATGATGGGATTCTTTCTTATTGTATGTAGCAGCGTATCAACAATAAAAGATAATGGTAGGGATGTCAAACATTGATGAAAAACGTAACCTCCAAATATATGAGTCATTAAACATCCCGTGAATAATTCTAGGAAATGTGTCATTTACTGACATAGAAAACAAATATGGCATATATGACATAAAATAAACGCATGAAAAACAAATAACGTGTGCAGGAAAGAGATTACTTTATGTAAGTGTAAACCCTGGGCCTAATGTATGGTCATAACAAACTTCAGGTCAATATACCTTGTGCCAAACAACACGATCTGTTTGAAGTGGACCCACTTCCTGTAGTGACCAGAGCCCTTCAGGTTAGAAACATCCTCTGGAAAATAAGGGGTCCCAGGCTTTTAGGGGTCAGCGGAAGGGATACTTTATTGTACACGGGCTATGGATCGCAATGGTCACAGTGGAATGCCATAGATGGAATGGATAGGATGAAAAGAAGAAGAAAAAAGATCTTTGCTCTGGAGATTGAAAGTGTCAAGAAACGGACAGGTAAGAATGTCATCACATTTGCAAAGTAAATGCCATGGAAACACACACACCCCACACACACACACACATACACACACACACACACACACACACACACACACACACACACACAGACTCACTCACTCACTCACCGACACAAGTATGTACACATAACCAAACACACCACTTCTTCCAGAAAGTCCACGAGTCATACACTGTATCAGTGTGCTCTTACCAAACGTTTCCTGCCCTCTCTGCGTCCCGCCTGGCTCACAGAGTAGCCCCTCCAGGCCTCTTATCAGGCCTGCTCAGCCAGCCTCCGACTGGGTCACAAACAGACCTGCTGTGGACGCTCAACCAGGCCCAGCCAGGGCATAAAGAATAAAATAACAAAAGCACACAAAAGACGATTAAATTCCTACACAGTGAGTACATTGCTTCGCTAATCACATTTCCGTTAATAGATGACCTCTTGGCTTATGGGTATGACTGGCATACTGTACAGTCCAGATAAACCAGGTTGGATTCAATGTGGAGTACCTTGGGCTCACTGGCAAGAATGTCACTTTACTGAAATAGCAATGAATAGCCTCAAATAATCACAAGGAGTTTGACTAAATGTGTCTTTCGCTCTGTTCTGGAGCTCTGGATCTTTTTGAAAAAGGTTTACATTGTTTGGCCGCAGTCACTGTACACAATGAACCTGCCGCTGTACCCGACCACTGTTACAGGGCACTGTTTGGATTTGACATATTCATCACGTTCCTTAATCCAAGGGCGGCTTCAATCTGTCTATCATCCCTGTGACTCTATCAAAAAAAATGCTGTTACTGTATTTAAAGCACGTATTCAACAGCCTTTTTCTCTAAACAGTGTCTGAACATTGTGCCTCCCCGCCGCCTGTTCCGCAGCGAGCCTCCACCCAGTCAGGGGGCGTAGCAGCACGACTCGAGCCCTCTGATGAGCCCCGGTCCCCTGGCCACGTCCAGCACGTCCACCCTGGTGCCACCACCGTGAACACTATGAATGGAGATGACAGGCACCAACCCCTCTGACACAATGGAACACAGAGCCTGAAACAATGGAGGTTTAACCGGGCCTGGCCTGGTACAGCACGTTAGGCAGTAGGGAAACGGAGACAGACGCTAGACCACGTAGAGATGGAGGCAGGTCAGACAGAGATGTGTTAGGGAGACAGTAGACAGGAAGACAGAGGAATGCAGGAACAGAGGTGTATATTTTTGAACGTAAACAGAGAGACTTTGTGAGGCGGATTATTGCTTTTAATACAGCCAGAGGGATTTTAGATGTACAAAATGCAGTATTATGAGTATTATTAAAACAGTTGATGTAATAGTATTTGGTGTGGTCAAAAAAAATTACACAACACAATATCTTTTCTGTAAAACCACTTTATTTCAACTCACCGCTGACTATGTACAGAGGAACAGATTGTACATAAATAGTCCAGTTAGAAACAGCCGTTTTTAGGCTGGTAAAAAAAATTAAAAAAGAACATATCATACAATATCTACATGTGCCACATTGTTTAGTCCACTGACTTTGGGATTGTCCAGAATCCATTCACATGGGTCGCATTGCGCATGCAATCATCAGGGGGTTGAGAGGGAAGTGAAGGTCTAGCGTGGATACACAATATGTAGCGTTTTGTACAACGTTTGGTCGAGGGGCTAACATCTAGGCTTATGGGAAAGAGAGTATTGTTAAGCTGGGAGACACTGCTCGTTTAAACCAGCGAGGAGCATCGGTTGCAGGGTCTTATACTTTTGCAGTAGCATTCACTAATATAGACAGTCCCAAGTCTCTACTCACTCACATAGTTGGGTGTCTTAAGCAAACAGTCTATTAGTCCTCAAACTCATGACACAAAGTAGAATGCTCCCATGTCAGTTCATATAGTAGACTAACACTAGCATGGGTACCGAGACACTGTCCATTGTTCAAACTGTTGTTGGTTACTCCTTGTCAAAACACACACCCTCCTCCTCACAGAGCACATTGATCCGACAAACCAAAGCTGTGTGTTCATCTCTTCGCAGTCTGGAGCTATGTTGTCAAATATGCTGCTCTTAACATCTCCAGGTTATAAATAAAAAAAGTTTTAATATGTTATGCAAGAAAGGGCTCCGTAACCTTGGTACCACCTAGCTAGTGGACACACAGTGTCCATCAAGGTCACTTCTATGACTAGCGTCTTCCTTAACCTTTTTGTTCAACACTCAAAAGTGCTTCAAGGGCCTGCCACAATAACGACCCCAGACCCCGTTGTGAAGAAAAATAAGTTAATATATTGATACATGTTATTACAGTATACACATACACAACCACACAAACAAATGCCAAGTACAACAAACAACACCCAAAGGGTCACTGGTTTGCACATCCTAGGTATCACATCCTATGCTGCCTCTGTCCAACTCACAGACACAGAGTCTTCACCTCTAAGACGACAGGGGCATTTGGTCCCCGAACATGAGCCAAAACATTCAGTTATGCAGCTTCTGCACCGAAGGTGTGGCATGTATAACACACAGGGGTTTCAGAGAGTAACGTGGGTCAATATTTCCATACGCTGGTGTTAGCAGAAAAGGCTCTGAATCCAGCTACAATGGGGAAAAAAACACCAAGAGTACCTATCCTATCATTTTTGTCACAAGAACCTTGTGAAATAACCCTATAGGCAACATTTTCAACACAAAGTGAAGTGCTCTTTCATCCCTGGTCTCCGTCCATAGTGATTCACCTCACTTCAGTGCAAGGCTGTCCTCTGCTGTGCTAATCTGGTACTGAAGGTGAGTCGTGTCAATTATATAATCCATGGGTTAGAAGGGGAAAAAAACATGGCATTTGCTGTTCTGGCTTAACCAATAGCCTGTAAACAACTACATAACAAGCAGTTTTTTTGTTTGGTCAAACTCAGAGCAATCATGGAGACATCAGTTGAGGGTAGACTCAGGGATCTAAAGCCTTATAGCTTTAGCAGACCCACAGAGAGACGCGTTCCATAGCAGGCAGTTGGTTGACATTGCATGCAAAGCTTTCAGGAGTTATTCTCTATTATGAAATAATCTCTGAATACGAATCTACTGTACGTAAATTGGATTTGAAGTAATGTGTTTGAGTCTAAGTCAATGTGCAAATAATAAACAAAAGGAACTGGGCAATAATGACAATCAAAAGTATCAAATAAATAAAGTGTGAGGAATGCTTTGGCATAATAAACTATTTTCACTGCGATACCAGTGCAACAAAATGTCTTGCCACATTACACTCCACAGACCATCTCCACTGGAAAGATTTAGGAACCAATTAAAAACACGAGGGGGAGGCTTCAAGCTGTTGTCAGCCGTTGATTAAAAGTTGTATTTCAAAGGGTTTCGTGGAAATCAGAGGACCGTACTTTCTTTGAATAGAGATGGGACACAGACAGCGGTGTAGCATATGGAAGTTTAAAAGTCCTGCATCGAGACTTGAGTTCCACAGATGGGAGAGATATAAGTGCACGCCGTCGCTGTGATTGCCGAAAACAAATTGGTGTCTCCATACGATTGAATTCACCCACCAGAACTCACTCAGAACATCTGTTTCTTTGGAGGGAACGGCTCGATCTGGGCTTTTTTTTTTGTTTCGTGGCTCACACGGGGAAGAACTCGACAGTGCTCAAAAAAGGCATATCACGATCAATGCAAAATGCAAAGACAAAGTCAAGGAACATAGACAACAAAACTAAAGTTGGCAAAAATGCTAAGTAGCTGGAGGCCAGGGCAAATGGCTGTGTCAGCAGCAGCATGTGTCTGCAGTTCTCCCAGACTAGCTCTCTGGGGGGGCAGGCAGCACCATTGGCCCTCGCAGGCCTAATAAGGGCTGCAATCCATACTGTCTATCAGGGTGGTGGTCCCTTTTCACATTCTTTAACACCATGTTAGTCGCAACAGTACGACGATAAGCCAAAGAACAGAGTACTAAAAAAGGTCCCAATCTGGAGGTAAAAAGTAAATATCTAAAATATCTCAAACATTGAAAGATGCATTTTGTGAACGTCAAAAGAAGAAAGGGCTATTTTATGTAGTTTCTCTCCATCCAGGTCGGCCTTTTTGAGAACTCCACAATGGATATTGCCACAGAATCACGTCGGCTCTTTCCTTTGTAACCTTTCAATGCAACACATCTATTCATTTCAACACTCAGACCTTTTAGGTTAGGGGAACATCTCCAACCTTTACAAAGTGCACGTTTCAAGCTGTGTTTCACTACCGTGTATGCTAAACCACGGCTACGGTAGGCTAAACATGGAACAAAAAGGAATGATTGGCGTGTAGCTTGCTTGCACGGGCAATCTCCATTATGAAAATGTGCTGATGGCGCTCTATGCCGTCACACGGTTTTAAACTTTTTGAATCACATCCTTATTCCTCGTTGCTCACATCACAGCCACCGCTGAGGTGCATTTGGAGACACACGGGACCAAGCGGCCATTAAAGTCGAAGTTCACTGCAGTGGTTGTATCGCGTGGCTCCTTTTAAACATGGGGTTTCTTCACAGGCGCAACAGGACGCCCTCGGGAGTCAGTGGAGAGGGTCACAAAGGCAACCACCTGTTGGTGTTGAACTGTGGGGCAACTGGCACATTGACACGCACGCGCTACAGAACTCGGTCGCTCTCGAAGCGTGTCTCCAAATCCCGGGTCTGGATCCAGCCGGGAGGGCCACCAGTGTCGCCTCCTGGCACCCTTCATCCCTTCCAATACAAGGAGGAGAGAGTCCGACTGGAAAGTGGGAGCCATTCTTGGTTCTAGAGCTGTGGAGGGGCTGGACCAGCCGGAGGGGATCTTTGCTGTAGCGGAGGCCCCAATGATGCAGAGCCAGAGGCTCCCGTGTCCTTCTGGGGTACCCTCTACCTACGACCGTTAATCCACACCTCAGTGTTAGTCGCTCTGCCGCTCACCGACCGCGGCCTCCCCACGTGATACCCCGGGGCTGTCTCTCAGGGTGAGTTAAGTCCCCCCCTCGTGTCCCCCTCTCCCCTCCTTGGTTGGTCCCCTCCATCTATCAGGAGTCAGCCCATTGTGGTTCCTCTACAGGGTGGCCAGGATGCGTGAGAAGGAGATGAGGACCGAGATGGTGGTCTGGCCCACCCCGAACACCAGGGCCTGTAGGGGGGCCATGTCTTTCCCAGCCACTCGGTACACGCCTGCCACCGCCGCACCTAGAGGGACGGACAGAAACATACACACACATACGCACACACGCACACACACACACACACACACACACACACACACACACACACACACACACACACACACACACACACACACACACACACACACACACACACACACCCACACACACACAGACAT